>LQNS02007216.1:26532590-26546969 GCA_001587735.2 Parhyale hawaiensis
CACAACATATACATTTTAGAACAGGAAAGCACAACCTAAGCCGCCTCTATCCACATTCTAGCTATTTTAATGACTATCAACAATATTAAATATTTGCATACTGTAAGATAAACAAAAGACAATCGATATTTTTGACAAAGATCAGACGGAGATCGTATAATGTAACCAAGCGTTCAAGAAATACAATCAATGGCACAATAGTAGTTATATAAATAAACGAAGAAACAACACTATTATTGACGAAATAAGTTACCTGAAAGCACAATTATTTCCTAAAATTCAGAAATTTCTATCAGATTCTATCAATATATATTTACTTATAGCTACATCAAATAAAATACCAGTGTTTTACGTTTCGCAACCTTGATAATTTATCTGGTATAGTCTCCATCAAAGCAGTGGGAAAAGGAGGTCCTGCTTATCTGCTATAGGATTAGAAAACGATTAAAGTTCACAATAATCGAAAGAGTTGAAAGCCCCAGAGAGCTTCCAACTGAGCTCTCGCAATTGGCACACAAACTGACGTTTTAAAACCATCCTTAAAAATTAATGCATCAGTTAAAGTGACGGCTCAGTGCATAATAAGTGCCTTTGGTTCTAAACGGACTTATTCTCAATAAAGATTTTAGCATTTTTCTGATCTTGCTAAAGAGTTCAAACAATTAGGCACTAAAATCGTGTCATCGAGACTTGACTTCGCAACATCAGGCAGACACACTGGCTTCGACCTGCTGAACTGAGTTGCAGGTTTTGGACTTTAATCGGCTACCCTTGAAACTTCAAGAAACTCAATTTTGCGTCAGCCGGATTAAGATAATCGAGGCACTTCCAACCCTTGCAGCACAACTGAAAGTGGCAAAACCAAAACTTATGTCTGAAGTGTCTGACAAATCGAGCATCAGAGGCTCAATTTCGGCATCCGATCACTTTAAATATAAACATGCATAGTAGGAGAGCAATCAAGGCATAAAGGTGTAGAATGCAACAAAGCTCCCACATGTCCCTACATGTCTCTTTCTCCAAACTGTTGCATCCAGAGCCTCAGTCGCTTCTTTTGCATCTTCCAGGCCTCGGCGAGTCATCTCCAGATCACAATCAATTTCAGCACCTCAGGAGCTGACATGGAGGTGGGGCCTTCGACTCTAGCAAGCTTAATTAACTTACTGAAGTCCTTACATGATGGATCGCCTGCTACTCTCACTGGTAATGATGTAAGTTCCATTGTAATATGCGCTCTCTATGTGGTATGCTCTATGCTCTAAGTTATATCTGGAATGGTAAAGGTAAGGTCAACTTACCCACACCCGGACTAGGTAACCTGCACGCACTGGTTCGTGCTGTAGACATAGGTCCAATGGCCATGAGGACAAATTTAAGAATCCTCTGAATCTAAATATCGCTCTTGCCATTGCCTTTTCTTCCTCAGCAACTGCAGCGCTATGCCGGGAACACACTAAGCATTCACACTCGCCACAGACAAGGGAACACAGGCGCCCATTTCAGGTGATCAGGATTTGTGCAAGAAAATCAGCGACGACGATGACATCAAATTTGATCGTTTACGGAAAAGCATATACTGTACATAATAGAAGCTATGATACTGGAGCTGTTTAGTTATCTTATAGCGTCACAACGGCCGTTTTCAGGTGCGGTAAGAAGTTGTGCGTCTGTTCTTTGCCTTGTCTGCCTGCGGCGCTGGCAACTGGATGCGAGGATGTAGAGCTCGCACATTATTCATGCTACAGCACGTTATTCACGTCATGCTACATCATCTATGCTACCAAATTTATAGACTGAACGACATGCAAGTCGCACATCCTCGCATCAAATTGTGCTCGAATAAGAATGTAAGTGTGGTCCTGTACAATATATGAACTTTTCTTCAAAAGTATTATGGGAATTACCCAATTGCCGAACTGAGTCTATTTCCAAACAAACAGTTATTATTTTCTAGGATTATTGTTTTCACCTATCAAATAATGATGTTTGTTCAGAAATAGAGTTAGTTCGGCAATTGGGTAATTCCCCTAAATTAAAATTCCACCCGCCGCGGGTATCCCATAGACACATCAATAACTAGAGCACTCTGAGAGCGCATACCTCCGCCAAGTAAGGCAACGGTAACGAAGAAGTCAAATTGACTCTGAAACCAATATTTGTTTTGTATCAACTACAAAATCTAATCATCATTAATCGTTTCTGCCTTTTTTTGAAGATCCTTCCATAACTGCTTGAGTTATGCTGCTAACAAACATTATGATAAACATAAGTCAAACATACAAACGAACCAACCGATCTGCACCAGTATTTAGTCATTTATATCTTTTAACATTAATAACAACTCCTGCAACTTTCATAAAGATCCATTCAAAACTTTTTTAGTCATTGCGTAACAAACATTGTGACAAACACAACTCAAACATAGAAACAAATTGGCCGATCTGGACCAAAATTTATTCATTTATGTCCTTTCACATTACTTACAATTCATGTAAGTTTCATAAAGATTCACTCAAAACGTTTTTAGTTATTGCGCTAACAAACATAAAATCAAACACAGCAACAAACATACGCACGAACGAACAGGTCATCACAAAAATGTGGTCATTTACTCTTTGTCATATACCTAACAACTAATGTGAATTTCATAAACATTCATCCATTACTTTTTCAATTGTGGCATTGAGAAAAATGAGACAAACAAGCAAACAGATGGACGGATCTTCACCAAAATTTCATCATCTGTTCCTCCTAACATACCTAACAATCGCTGTAAATTTCGGCAAAATCCGTCAATAACTTTTTCAGTTATCTTGGTGACAGACAGAAAGACAGACAGACAAAACCAGACATAAGCATAACCTCCTTGGCGGAGGTAATAACGGAGAAAGCTCTGTCATCCTTTCGTCGACTGAAGAAAGCAAACAAAAAACGTTAATTACTGCGTTACATGCGCCCTTAAAAGGAGCTTTCCAAATAATAGAGCTAGTTCGGCAATCGGGTAATTCCACAGTACCTTTACTGTACTGTGGTAATTCCTCTATACGTACCTAAGCTTGGTAGCATAACATGGAATTTTCATTGGGGAATCTTTTAGAAAGTTCTCAACATTGAAAACCGGAGCCGACGCACAACTAGATCTCATAGCCAAAGCCCACCTTAGTGGATTGACTGAGGCAGACAAAACTAGAGCACTCTGAGAGCGTAGAGCTCCGCCAATCGAAGAAACGGTTGCAAAAAATTCAAATTGTTTCTGAAACCATAATTTTCTTTGTATAAACTCCAAAATCTAATCATTTGTGCTTTTTGATAGTAATAACAGCTTGTGCAATTTTCTTGAAGATCCGCTTTTAACTTTTTGAGTTATACTGCTAACAAACGTTATGACAAACATGGATCAAACATACAAACGAACAAACCGATCTGCACCAAAAATTAATCATTTTGTCTTTTTAATATTACTAACAATTCCTATGAATTTCATAAATATCCATTCAATATTTTTTGAGTTATTGTGCTAACAAGCATAAAATTAAAAACGGTGACAAACAAACGAACAAACAAACGGATCATTACCAAAATTTTATCATTCACTCTTTGCTATATACCTAACAATTCTTGTGAATTTTATAATAATTCATCCATAATTTTTTTGAGTTATGGCATTAGGAAAATGAGGCAGACAAAAAAACAAACGGATGAACATATATTCACCAACAGTTAATCATCTGTCTCTCCTAACATACCAAACAATCCCTGTAAATTTCGTCCAAAGTGGCTCATAACGTTTTGAGTTATCTTGGCGACTGGCAGACAGACAGGCAGACAGACTGAGAGACAGACAAACACAACGAAAACATAACCTCCTTGGCGGAGGTAATAAGTAACTATGCAGAACGTCTCGTGGCGTAAGATCATCACCCGCGGTGGGGGCAAATTCAACGAAGCCATCTTTTATGACCAGCTAATCCTAGTTTCACATATGGATTCCTCAGTCCAACGAGGTTAGTGAACAGCCCCTGTAGCACGAGCTCTCTTGATAAGAACATAGGGAAACCAAGGTTAAGGCACAGTACCAGTCCCAGAGGTTAGATCTTCAACAAAAGCATAGGAAAAATAGAACGCCGCGAGGCGCAAGACAATCTGCAGCTGTGGAGGTAATTTCAATGCCGTCATTTTTGATGGCCAGCTAGACTCAGTTTTTTGGCACTGGTCACAACTAGGTTAACCCACAAAACTCCCTACAAACAATAATGAACATTCCTCAACTCCTTCGAGCACTTTTTGGGTGGACAGACAAATATATTAACAAATATATCTATACTTTAATTTTCAACGAAACATTATCACCTCTCTCCCTTCGTTTGCGGGTGATGATAAATTAAACTACTTACTTGCCCTCATGTGCTTATCCACCGTAGCCGAAAAGAGTAGCTACGGAGCAACACACCTCCATCTCTTTACCAGCCAGCGGTCACCTCGCTACTAGACAGATTCTAAGGCCGCTGCCAGGGCCGACAATAGAGTTTTGTGAAAACCAGCAACGCTGAAAAACATGCCGTGATAGCTCTGCGTGCTCCAGGATAGATACACAGACTTGCTGGCTGTGAAAAAGAGGGATGGGGGTTCGCTGATGCTCAAATTGTTCCGTCAGTGAATTGCGGCAGGGGTACACAAAGTCTATAAATAAAGAAACATATACGCATTTTACATTAATCACTAGCATTGATGAGTTTTAAAGACTAATATAAATTTGAATTTGTGCATGACTAACGAGCTTTCTATGTTTCCAGTGCCACCTGCCAAATCACGGGAAGCGCCGCTGCATCGCCTGTCGACTCATGGTCTTGGTCTACACAGCCAAATACTCCGCCCTGTCGCCCACCGCAGATCATTACGCGACTGTTGCAGACGCACTGGCAACGTGCTTGCAAGTTTATGCCTCATCCGTTACCGAAATCGTGAATCCAGACGAAATAAACATTTTCAGCAACATCGACAGCATGGGGGAGGTGGACAGAGCGATCCTCATGGCAGACACTCCCGTATTACAGCCTCAGTTTACTACCCATCAGACTAGAGGAGTCGTTAGAATTATAGCTAAATTACTAAGCCACTTTGGCCCCTCTGGTGTGTTCTATTCGCCAAAAAACATATGCCAAAAGTACAACAGTCTAGTGCGCCTAAAGAGGAATTTAGACGGTTACTTGTTTTTCACACGGTATAATTCGGTCACTTGCAGTAGAAGAGAAATAAGGGACATCTATAATTTAATTTGGTCCTTGGAAGCGACTATAGCCTTTCCCCTTCTATTGGAGCGAGATAGCAGTACAGTTCTGCTGACGATCAAGGAAGATGTCTGTTCTATCTGCTATAGGTTCAAGTTCAGAGAAGACAAAGACTACGTCCTGCTGTCCAAGTGCCGCCATATCTTCTGCCAGCGTTGCGCCACGAAATGGTTCAGCAAGAAGTGAGTACTACTGTGACAGCTAGAACTGTTTATAAGGACAGCTATCGATTTACCAACTGCATTATGTAATGCCTTGAAGAAATAAGTTGGAAAGCTCTCTGGGTTTCCAACTTGTTTTTTTCAAAATGACTTAGCCTGGGAGTCCTTCAATCCTCGAATTAATACATTATGTAATGGGTGTGATGCACTTCAGCAACGTAACTTGTTGCCAATGAAGCATGTTCATTCACAGAAGCAAAATTCTATATCTACCGCTACCATTCACAAGATTTGAAGGTTGAGCATGTAAAACAAAAATTTTTTTACTTATTAGAAAGTTTATTTCGAGATTTTTGCCAGATGCACATATATTTACTGAACGCAGAATTAACCCTTCAAATCCTTAATGAAATATGTCGGGGTTTCTATTTTGTTCATTTTTTCTATCTCTGATCTGAGCATCTAAAAGTCATGTGTTTGGTCTGTTCTATTTTCTAGAGGCGTGAAAATAATTTTCTACAGTAAAAACATCGAACGCGGCGATAAATTTTCAAGTTTGTGAGAAACTTGCTCCTGATCTCCCCTTTTGGGTCCTCACAAGTACGCAACGGCTGCAAGTAAGCTTGCAGTAACGGTTTCCAGTTTTGAGTTTTGAATACCGAGCTGGTATCATCTTATGCACATTCTAATGATTTTTATGGCTGTTAATTGCTGCATGGCAGAGCATAACCATATTCTTTGCCTAGCTACCAGCAATAAACTTCGAGCTGTGGAACAGGCGAGCATCTGTCATCAATAAATGCAATATCCCTCAGCTGGATCGTAGATACTGGTAAGCTGGTTATCAGTACTAGCCGCAGAAATACATCTAGTGTACCAGGAAATGAACAAATTTACTTATAGGTCATTGTGTGAAAAATCAAAGAATCAGATAAGTGTACACAAGTCTTTTGTATTTGCTTAAAACACACAGACGCATTCGGCAAAACGAATAAGAAATGTTTTGACAGTATAGCAATTTCCCACTCACTCGTTCGTCGCTCCTGCTCGTGGCTCTGCTTTCCTTGTCTTGAATTTGATTTACAAGTGACCCTATCGATAGCCCTGCAAGCGAGTTATTTCATTTCACAAACATTTGGCTTCCTTTCGTTGCAGGGATTATTTCTACTAGCATCTGATGACTACGCTGGCCACTACTACAACACAGTTTATGCCTATAATTTAAGAACACCTCCCGCCCGTGGAGAAATATATGATCAATAAATAATATGCTCCCGAGTTACCATTATGTGCACTATGACCAAGTACGCTGTTGTCCCCAGGCGATCGTGTCCGCAGTGCCGCAGCACAAACTTCACGTGGATCACCAAGTCGCGACTGCTGAAGATCATCACTGCCATGGAACAAGCAACTTGAATAAACGATTTAAATATTCCCTCTTGACAATCGCTAATGTTTAACAATTGAAATTGAGCAAAATAAATGTACATTAACTGAGCTGTTACTTGTTTGTTCCTTTTTTTATTTTTAGCGGTAATCGTTATCTTCGTGTGAAAATCTATTTCTACCGCCCGCTATATTTTCGATTTATCTTACTTCATAAAATTTATAATAACTGCTCGCAAGATTTTGTGCTTAAATCTTTCCCTCTACATCAGCAAAATACAAATGGCTTCCGTTATTTCCTTGTTGAAAAAAACTTACAATAATATTTTATCAATTTCCCGTGTCGTTGGAGTATCATGCAATGCAGATATTTGTATATGAAGGAGTGTTGTTGAGCAGTCTGTACAGTATTCATCGGAGTGGAAAGGCAACAATGTTTCTCTTTCTCTACAGAGGTTATTTTATGTCGAGTCACCTCTGTCACAAAAGAATCAACGACACAGTCAGAGACAGCTGCGCTGGACACCTAAAAATATCACAGAGGAAAATAAAAACTATTTCTACATTGAATGTACTTATTGCATTCAGAATGTTGCTACAGCCATACCGGCTTGAGCAACTGCCCTTGGGCGTTTAAATTTGTTATGAAAATAAAACGATTCAAGATCAAATAGTGCGGGAAAGGACCTTATATGCTTGTACGCCTCCATTGGTGAGGAACTTCTTTTGCAGCTACTTTACGCGGAGATATCGAGCGAAGCGGTCACATAGAAGGGAAACGAATGAGGGCATTTTTCCATCCGGATCAGAAACTATAGGCAAGAACCATAAGTATACAAAAGGGGATAAACTTGCTAAGTCCACCTTTAGTGTACATACATATTACTTCGGTTTACTAAGTGGTTATGAAATAAACTTACAATTATTATGCTCAGAGTATAATAAGCAAAACTACAGAATAAAACTCATTTTCATAGAGTTGTTCATGACTGGGAGGAGGGGGTATGAATGATCAGTTCAATTTTTTCGCCACCCTGTAAAAGCTCACTGAAACAGTTCTTTCACAGTTTAAGTACTGCGTATTTATTCCTCTAGACATTAATTCTTAAGAGGGAGAGAAATATATATGCATCACTTATTAGGCTCTTTCCATTCACCAAATATGCACAAAAGATGTTGGCTCTCGTTGTGATGTTGACCTGAGAATATCGCTTCTCAGGAAGCAGTGAGTGTAACGGGAGGGCACGGGGAGGGGCGAGCGCCCCCTTCAAATAAATCCAGGTGTCCGTAGAGACTAAAAATCTGATATTTATAACCCGCGAGCGCAGCGAACAGCTGTGATGATGTTTTCATTGGGGATTTAAATATATATGTACACTTATATATATTTGTATGTCCACCCAAAAAGAGGCAGAACGAGTTGAGCTATGATCATAATTTTTTGTAGGGAGTCAGGTGGGTAGACCTAGCTGTGAACAATGCCGAAAAACTAGAACTAACTGGCCATCAAACATGACGGTGATGAATTTGTTGTCTGTTCACCCAAAAAGAGGCACAAGGAATTGAGTCACAATAACAGTTTTTCCAGACAGTCAGGTGAGTTGAATGAAACGTGAAAAAAGGCGAAAATCTTGAGTTAGATAGCCATAAAAAATGACGGCGCTGAATCTGTAACATGCGCTGACATGCAAAAAATAAATCAATAACTTATCCCAGGCAGCCAAGCGTCGCTCATAATATCAGCTTCGACTCAATGTTAGGTTATTATATAAATAAAAAGTTTTAGCTTAAGCGAAAAACAAAAGCTGTTTCTTCAACGTATGATGTCAAATTGGAGACATAACTGAAGCAACTGAACTTTTGAATGAACTTATTCTTTTATGAAGATTGGGAAATCTGAGTGAGAATTACAGTATGTCTATCTAGAGCTGCATTTACAGAGCGCAAACCTTCGCCAAAAAGTGCAGTGCTAATAGAAAGGAAGAAAGATTGATACACAAACAAACAGATGGATCATCATCAAAATTCATTCAGCTCTTCTCCGTGACATTCTTAACAATTTGTATTAATTTGAAGTAGATTCGAGTCATGCATCCAATAAAAGAGCAGACAGGTTGACAAACTGAAAACAGAGCAGAAATGCTAACCCTTTCTCTAAATTTCTTGAATATCCCTCTATAGCTTTTTGACTTATGTTGCTAAAAAGCATAAAGGCAGCCACACAAACTCCGTTAAAAATATACCCTCATTTGCGGAGGTAATGCACATTAAACTGAAAAAAAATATGAGCAACAGGAATTCGAGTTTGTTTTACAACGAGAAATATTTATTACATAAAATAGATCGAATGTGTTTTTGTTTGGGTCCTGCATTTATTGCATAGTTATTTAAAACAAAAAATGTAATAATAAAAATTTCCGTAAAATTTCAGTGGGTTTTGCCAGTGAATGTGGAAGAAAAAGTGTTGAGGAGAGAAAAATTGTAATACATTGAAAGTAAAATTTTAGCTACTGAGCTATATGACTAAAGAACCATGCGAATGGAAGATAACTCGGATAATTAAAATAAAATAAGTAATAGAAGAGGGCTAATTTAAAATTTTTAACGTGTCGGGATGAAAAATCACATAATCAGAAAATAAGGAAAAAATACCTACGACCTATATATATACATATATATATATATATATGACTTTTCTCTAATCCATGAGGGGAGTATGGATGTTGTCGGGGGGAGGTCTAAAACGCAAATGAACGGTGCTGCCTGCAGGGGCTGGATGTTAGCTCCTGCACAGTTGGCAGATGCCAGGCTAAGTGTGGACAGTATGGAGCAGTACAGCAGAGTTCAAAATGTTAAGGCTGGGTTTGGTTTTATGGATGTGGAGGGACTCTAATGTTGTG
Source organism: Parhyale hawaiensis (assembly GCA_001587735.2). Classification (NCBI taxonomy): domain Eukaryota; kingdom Metazoa; phylum Arthropoda; class Malacostraca; order Amphipoda; family Hyalidae; genus Parhyale; species Parhyale hawaiensis. The sequence continues at coordinate 26,542,326 of LQNS02007216.1, forward strand.
AGCTCGATGGGATTGGAAGAATTTATTATGGAAAAGTCATTCCTGCTGATGGGATGGTTGCTTTGCTCAGCATGTAGGTGGAGGGCTGAATGTGAGATTTTCGCAAGTGGTAAACTGGTACGACTGAATACACCTAAATGTTAATCAATACGAGCCTTGAAGTGTTTTCCAGTACTACCCATGGATGAGGCTCTGCAGGCCTAGTATCGGTTAAGGTAGATAACATTAGACAAAAGTGGTGTGGGGGGTTGTCTTTAAATTTGAAGTTGGACCCTTTGGTTAATGTGTTTTTGTATTAAAATTTGCGGTTGATTTGTGAGTAGGCTTCAGAGAAAAACGTTTCCAAAGTGTTTACTATGCTAACAGATGCTTTGTTGTAGTACGGAAGAGTGTGAAAGAAGTCCAATTTGCTGACCAAGGGTTTGCTAATGCCGGGATCGAACAGTTTGTCTTGGAACAATTTGCAGCAGTGGTCCAGAAAATGATGCGGATAGCCGTTATATTTTTAAGAATTATCGCAGAAAGACAAATTCGTTTTAAAATGCTCGAAATAGTAAAGTTTTATTGCATTGATTTTGAATTGATCGTAGCAGTGACTGAAAAACTTGTCCCGAGGCCTGAGAATGTGGGTTTTCAGACAATTCTAGTTAGCAGTGTTGAGATTAAATTTTAAATTAGTCGATTTCTATTTATTCCTTGATTTTTGCCTTAGTTTAATTTCTTAAAATACAACGTGCATGAAAGTGTTTCCACACAGAGCAAAAAAAAAAATTCGGAAAGGAAAAAGAAAAACAAAATATATCACCATCATTAGAAGTATGAAAGTAAGAAAGTAACGTCGTCGCAAAGGAAAGATGCCTAGAGAGCGTAGCAAAGGCCAAAGTAACCGATAGACTCCCTTGGGGCGCTACACAAATCTTAGGGAGGGCCACCACAACTAGGAACCGAAAACTCTGCGTACTGATAGTGCTGAAAGATGCGCTGTTCGAAAATGTTGCCATAATGCTAACTTTTGAGTTGCAAAGTATTCTTTCTGTGTTAGCCTCTTCAAGGTATTGTGCATACTGGATTTGTGACGCCTTAAGTTAGATGAGGAGCAGCTGGTAAGAGGTGCAGTAGGTTAAATAAACTTCATAAGTTAAACAAAGCGTCTCTGATAGTCTAACGGTCAGATGAGGTGCGTTAGGGGAGACAAGAATGATAATCATCGTATCGCTTGCTCTCCCATAGATGCCCAAATAGTGCTTTCTTCCGTTCACATACTTCTAAGGAAATTCATGTTTTCTGTTCGCCATAGACGATGAGATAAAGTTGGTTTGAACACTACAGGATTACCCATCAAAAACTGGTGGAAATTTCCCCTTTGTATCAGCACAGAAACTCTCAAAAAAAGCGTAGACTATCGACCAGTGATACAAAGTGTATGCACTTGCAAGTGTTAGGAACAGAAACCTTGAAGACTTCTCTTTAATGATAGAGGATTCATATCAGATATAAATCTACGGACATTTCCACCAACATTTAAGTACCGAATTTTTTCAGCACAAAGCACAACTGCAGATTCACTGAGACGCTTCACATCTCACTTAGACATAAGACTATTGAGCACAATTTCAGTGCAGCGCAGAGCAAGAGAGGTTATATGTGTATGCTCAACAGAAATGCTGAGTAAACCAAGCGAAGGATAGAGTAGTGCATTCTCACGTACACAGATGATTGGTTCTATCATACGCGTACAAGATAAGTCTAAAATGAAATGCAGTGATAGCAATATCATATAGCTAGAAGACCGATTGTGTGTATAAAAATTGATAGATAAGCAATCCAGACCAGTGCATAAGCGTTGCCCAATTCGCCTTACCACAAAGCTCGGCCTCACACTTTTTATTCTGGAGTCCGTAAGTTGTGGCGCTTCTTCAATCGCGAATTTTGCAACATCTTTTATATTTTCCTGATGTCGCTCCTACAAATAATAATTTGTTTAAAAATTTTGAACTTCTTATACGTGATAAACCATTCCTAAATTGTGGGAAGACGTACTTGAAGCCTTCGAACAGTTCATCAAATTCTTTAGGAACAATATTTACAGTATATTAGGAGAATGTTGGATGAAGGTCATCAAAAAAAACAGGACTCATATTTTGTATAAAGAGTTAGGGATTTTTACCCCCTGAAATCTAATTCTTTTATTTTTTTATTTCGAAAGCATTACTGCATGAGTGACAACCCAGTGCGTATGAACTCTAATGAACGAGGTTGCCTTGCGTCTGTACACTGGGGATAATCTTCAAAGTCGTTGCCTCTTGAACTGAAGCGCTTATGTGCACTGCACCACGCATTCTACGATTTTAGTATTGCTGTTCCTCCGAATACAACCAGACTTTGGGGCGCCATCGATTGGCACAGCGGTGTCAGCTAAGCTCAATTGACTTGACTTGCTCGAAACCTTGGAAAGAAGCTTTAGCTTCACTAATTTGATGGCGTCACTGCTTTGTTGGATTCAACCCGATTAAAATTGAGACGCCTAAAGATACTATTTAACGAAGCAGGGTCATCGATATGGGGTTAATTACGGAAACGTGACACAATGCAAAATCAACTCATCTGTTCCCTACAATTCAAGCTTACTGAACTTGACTACGCTCGCCCATGTCCCCCCAATTGATACACTTTAAGTGTTACATTGAAAAATTATGCCTAAGTGCAAGCTAAAGAAGCCTTATCGAAATGTTGCTGTAAAGAAATGCCACCAAAGAAAAATAAAGCTGGCGATCTCTCACCGAAACCAAAGACATCGATGGACGTTGTTAGTTATTTCATGTAAGCTAAAAATCCATTGGAATTGATCACGCGAATGCCAAAAAGTTGCAAGCAATTACGGTGTCTACATTTGCGCTTGCTTTATTCACCATGAATGCGTAAAACCCATTAGTTGAGGGAAATACCCTCTTTCGTAACCACACATGACTACAGCACTTCATGATGTTACCATTAGTAGTGGGGTATTTGAAATGGTGAAAGTCGTCTTACAGCAATCTCCTCGTGGTGAGTTCTGAGTTGTTGTTGTTTCATATTTTCAGCAGTGATAAGCTCTGCGCTATAATTGTACACATTGTATGATCACACATACTATTTTTTAGTCTCATTGTATTGTGGATAAATTATATGAATGAATTCATATAACTGATTTTCTCCCAATTTTCATATTTTTAACTACAATATTTCACTTCTAATTACCTCCGTCAAAAAGGCTATGTTTCTATTGGAGTTTGTCTGTTGGTGTTTGTCTGTTTGAATGTTTTGTCTTTGTCAGTCACCAAGATAACTCAACAAAATAATGAATGAATCTCTATGAAACTTACAGAGAATATTGGGCACATCAGGAAGAACAGATGCATAACATTCGGTGAAGATCCGTTCAACCATTTGTTTGTTTGTTTGTTTGTCTGCATGTTTTTTTTTTGTTTTTTGTTTTTTCTTGCAACATGACTTGAACAATTACAAATGGATCTTCACGAAATTTGCAGGAATTATTGGGAATGTTATGAAAAGCAGCTGAATGATTTTTTTTTTGTGATCTAGCGACTCGTTTATCACTTTGTCTCTATGTTTTTTAAGCTTGCCGGGAACATAACCCAAAAAGTTAAGAACGAAGCTTCTCTAAATTTACTGGAATTATTAGAAACTAGAGGAGCGCGCAGTCAAAACTAACAGTGAGGAATTTGTGAAGACCCGTTTTCATTTAACACTAGCGGGACCCGTGGAAATTCCACGGTCGGTTAGTTAATGTCCTCACTTTTTATAATGAACCAAACTTGACCTCAGCTATTATAACTCACTTTAGTTCAACCTAATGCAGCTTGTCAACCTAACCTACCGATAAATAGCGCCTGTTCCTTAATCCTAACGAGCTGCGTCGAACCTCAAGTGCGCTGCACACGAGAGTCGAAACATGGCGACGCTGCTCCCTATCCTTCCGTTTGCGTTACTGTGTATGCAGCTTCGACTTATCTAACATTATTATATCTAAAAACTGCTTAAACTCCGAGCCGCAGCAGCTATTTCGCTACGTACAACGAGGGCCACGTGCTCACTTAAGACACTGTTTTTGAATTACTATTGCGCTTCAATTTACAACTGTATATATGTTTTACAATCGATGTGTCTCAGTTGATTCAACCCTTATCATGCGCACAGAAACCTCTGTTCCAAGATCGTGAAGCGCTCTCATGTTCCAACTCGTAGCAAGCCTATCCCTAATAATGTGGGCACACTATCGTAATAATTGCCCAGCCACTCAACTTTTTTTGCTTTGGCTGTCATTCTGCCATGACTACAACTAATAGCTCTTAAAAGTAACACTAAAACTATGCGTCATTGCAACTTTAAACAAACTCAAAAGTAGGAGGCACATATTCCCAAAGCTTTGCCATTGCTGCTTGTTATAACGTTCAAACTGCCAGAAACGACTCACACCTTCGATATTCTCTCTAGATCTTCCTAGAGAGTACAAGAAATAAGCTTGAACAACTTGAAGGTATCCAACGATCGTTCACGGCCAAAATTCGAGGCATGCAGGAGTACGATTACCACAAACGACTCAGCTGTCTTCACTTGTATTCAATACAGCGCAGATTCGAACGA
>LQNS02007216.1:26547127-26564268 GCA_001587735.2 Parhyale hawaiensis
TCCGAAGACTCTCAAGGTAACTCAAGGGTCGCTGTTTTCATGGGAGCTCTTAAATTCACCTTGGACAACTTCGTCGTTGCACTATCAACTAAGGGTCAATTTATATCAATATAAAATTTCAACCGAATTATTTTTTACTATGATAAATTAATCGTCTGGTAAATACATTACCAACTACAACACGCTGAGAGTGCATAACTTCGCCAAGCAAGATAATGTTAACAAAAAATTCGCATTTCGCCCGAAATTTTGATTTCTTCTTTGTCTTCACCAAAATTTGTCCATTTGTGCTTTAGTTTAGAAATAATAGCTAATAAAGTTTTCTTGGAGATTCACCGGACACTGTTTGAGTTATGTTCTAGCACATATTTCGGCAAAGGTAGTCAGACACTCAAAGGGAAAAACCAATCATCACAAAATTTCGCTCATTTGTGTCTGTTAACATTACAAACAATTACTACAAATATCATGAAGATGCGTTCATAATTATTAAGTCTTTTTACTGAATATCATTAAACCAACATAAAAATAAGCAAACGATAAACAACAGATTCAACAAAAAAAATCAGTTTTTACTCCAAGTCATAACCCCAGCAAATTCCTGTAAATTTGATAGAGATGAGTCGATAACTTTTTGAGTTATGCTACCAACAAAGAAGAGGCAGACAAATAATTAAACTACCTGTTGGACGGACCTTCACTAAAAGTTAATCATCTGTTCCTCCTAGATGCCTAACAATTCCTATGAATTTCGTGGAGACACGTCTATATCTTTCTGAGACTCTTGGTGACAGACAAAGCCAAGAGACATACTCAACGAAAACAAAACCTCTTTGGCGGAGGTAAAAGGTAAATCGTACCTATATTAGTAAATTAAACATTTTACATTGCACAGTTTTATTACAAACTGCATTTGATGTAGCCTTCTTTCAACTGCTTACCGAATATTACTCAGAAAACAAAAACATTGAAGAAAAATACAGAAATCTCGATGCAAGAGAGGTACCTACCACTTCATAACTGTGAGCACAAGCATTTAATTGAACAATAATATGACTAAACTAGTGGCCCGTGCTGTCATTATAAATGACGGCAAAAAATTAACACTTCACCAAAACCCCCGCCGTTTCCTGTGCTTGTTACTCTTTAGAAGGCTTCTTAAATGTAAATTCAGCATTTTGTCTAAACAATCTAAACTGTAATAAGAGAGCTGTCTGTCCGTCAGCCTCATTTTTCCTGTATCTAATACCAAAGAAAAAGATTTCAAGGTACCCATCTTATTTTGCCAAAAAGGGGCAAGCAGAAAGAGTTCTATTTTTCCCCTATCTAATACTGAAGAAAAAGTTTCCACGGTACCCAATTTTTTTGTTCGCCGTTTGAAATTTGAATTTTCTCCTATCTTATTCCCATGTATGTAAGATTCCAAGGTACCCAACTTTTCTTTTTGTCAAAAGGGCAAGCAGACAGAATTCTCTTTTCCCCTATCTAATACTGAAGAAAAAGATTCCAAGGTACCCAACTTTTTCTCGCCGTTTGAAATCTGAATTTTCTCCTATCTTATCCCCATAGAGCGTGACAGGAAAGATATAAATAAATAAAAACACAACGTCCATTATTATATAGTACTGATTACATAGTTACAATATAGACATGAATACTAGGAAGACAGTATTAGCGGGCATAGCTGAAACCTACCTAAATACGGCGCGGAATTTAATAGAAGAAAAGAAAAGGGCGGAGCACGACTTTGGTGGAATTGTGTTGGATCGTGTCCAGCGAGACAATATGCTAGGAAGCATTGCTTCCACTCACATTAGACCATGCATTGATTATAAAAAGCAATGGTCTTCTGCAGCTATGAGTGCGTCGTGTAGCATAAGAAACCATGCAAGCAACTGTACTTGCGGCAGTGATGAGCGTCTTGAAGAAAAATACAGCAAAGTTGGTCACTCTGATAGCGCATACTTCCGACAATGTAGCCAAAGTTAACGAAAAATTCAAATTGGTTCTGAAACTGTGATTTCTGTACTATCAACAATAAAATCTAGTCAATTGTGCTCTTCAACAGTAATAATTGCTTCTATAATTTTCTTGGAGATTCTATTCATAACTATTCGATTTTTTTTTTTTTTTGTGACAAACATTCTGACAAACAACAGTCAAACACACAACAGACTAATTAACCGATCATCACCAAAATTTAATCATATAGGTATATCTTTTAACATTGTTATCAATTCTTCTAAATTTCATGAAGATCCGGTTATAACTTCTTAAGTTATTTTGCTAAACAACCAATAAATCAAGCACAAAGACAAACAAACGAACAATCAGATCATCACAGAAGTTTACTCGTCGACTCTTCGTGATACACCAAACAACTCTTGTAAATGTCATAAAAATCCGCCCCTAACTTGTTGAATTAGGGTACTAAGAAAAAATGTAGTCAAGCAAACAGCCAAACCGTTGAACGGATCTTCAAAAAGGTAGGTACTCATAACATGCCTAACAATCACTTAATTTCGTAGAGATCCATTGATAACTTTTTGAGTTATCTTGATGACAAACAAAAAAGAAAAACAGACAGATAATCTCGACGAAGAGATAACCTCATTGGCGGAAGAAATAAAACAAACACTCACAAGCAAGCAAAGTCGATAGAGAAAATCTCTGCACTTCACGGATACTTGTGCCGTCTCCTTTTCACCACATGAAAAGGAGAGTTGTAGCTAGTACATACTGAATAAGACTAAGACATGAGAAGGTGAGTTGTAGCCAGTACATACAGAATAAGACTAAGCTAGTGCAGCCACCCTAACTTTACACACCATCTCACAGCTATTATTATTTGTTTTAATACATGCTGTATTCTCATAATTATTATACTTGTATATGTTCATTGAAGCCTGTTAAAGGTATGCTTGCATCAATAAATGTTTTCCTTGGTGAATTCCCATGATTTTAGATGCATTATTCCGCAATAAAGTTACTTCCCGAAACGTGGATTAAGCAAGAAATTTATCATATCGATGAATTTACCTTTCGATTATTTAACCATTGACTTAATTTATCCTTCAACGAATTTACCGTGATAAATATTTGATCTATGAATTTACCCGCGAACCCATTGTTGAATACGTTACATTATATGAGTAAATAGCTTAAAGAATGAAAACCAAAAGGTCATAGGTGTTTTCACTTATCTTTCACTTATGGGAGTTACTCAATGTTAAAACTAGATTCACCGAGCACCGGCGTTTCTATAGCCCCGCTTCTGTATACTGTATAATATGTGGCCTATTTGAGAATGTGAGTCAGGTTAGGTTATAATAGGTTAGATTAGTTAAGAATAGATTAGATAGGCGGCAGTAGACGAACCAAAAGGGAAAGTTAAGAGAGGTTTGGCATAGCTAAAATAGAAGTCTCGCCTTATATCTTAACCTGAATATCAAGTAGGCTACGCACTATTCCGGAACCGTTCTAGGAAATACACACCCATACTACGTATTTCAATATTTAGAAGGTTGAAACGGCCTGCAAAATTATGAAACACTATAATGCTATCCTCAAAGCATGTACAGATATCTCCTAATAGGGTCTATCACGAAACTACTCAAAGCAGATTTTTCTTATCGTTCAAGGTGCATAATATCACTCCTGAATTTCTGGTCAAAAATTCCTGATTGTATTTTTACAAAGACTTCACAATCCTTCATTGGTGACTCAATCGGGCCTTCGCAAGATTGTCTTCTTAAGCAGATTTGCGAAAATTTCAAAAAATGTGTTTTCTGAAGACCTTGGGACTCCAAACAAAAAAAAAAACCTTTGGTAACAAGAGCATCCAGATTCAACCATTAGATAGCAACATTCATTCGGGTACCTATTATAGAAGGTGACTATTCTGTAAAAATAAAATTATCTGGTGTAGCGGCTTACGAATTTTTTAAATTTTCTAAGTCGTTCATCTACGTACTCAGTTGAATTGTCTAATTTTATTGCAAGAAGGTTTTTTGAGAAGAACGAGAAGGACATCTGTGCTAAGAAAAAAATAGTGAAATACTATAATGGTGTGCCTTAGAGCAGCCTTTTTTTAAAAGAAAAAACAACTACCCAAATGAAGTCATTATTTTTCTGCCAAAAAAGAACTTTATAAAAGAACACAGTATAACCCTCTTCACTCATTTAAAAATATCTGAGTTAAGTTAAAGGCGACTGCACGCTATGAAAAATTACCCCACTCAGCCAAAGTACCATCAATTCCATCGCCAAGAGATAGGAACAGTAAAGTGTAAAAAAAACTTGTCCATACCGCAAAACCGAATCGACCTCCATTGTGCTCCAGACTAAGCTTAACCAACTACCAGAACTGATCGGAAATAAATTAGAAATTCAGTTGTTGAATTACGAACATCAATCTTCGACGTCATTTAGTGCAGTAATACGCATCAAGCCTTTGCCACGCGATCGAACATGAAAACTGACGAGATATGGAGGTGCAGCTCTGCTTTCTTGCGGTTTCTGTTGTTTCGTTTCATTAGCTAGAGAGCTTCATTTCCACACGTCACACATGTAGCTATTTTTCGTACGTGTTACCTGTAGTTGACTGAGGCATTACCCTGCTGCTGCTGCTACTGCTGCTGCTGCTGCTGCTGCTGCTGCTGCTGCTGCTACTGCTGCTGCTGCTGCTGCTACTGCTGCTGCTGCTGCTGCTGCTGCTGCTGCTGCTGCTGCTGCTGCTGCTGCTACTGCTGCTGCTGCTGCTGCTACTGCTGCTGCTGCTGCTGCTGCTGCTACTGCTGCTGCTGCTGCTGCTCTTCACTGCCCTCCTGGTCTTGTGTGGTTTACTTACTTAGTGTGCGGAGAGTGCGATGTTGGTGCTGCTCGCAAGAAATACTTGAGTTTTCATAATATTATTCATCGTAAGTATTCTACATATGATTCGAGTTAGTATACGACAATGATTATAAAGGAAAGAAACAGTAAGTATTTTCACTCTCTGTTCCAATTATTATTTGAAGATCTTCAATCATTCTAGAAGTTAAGTCGGATGATAGATTACGTATAAAAATTGTGAAATAGCGTAAGTGGGAATTTAAATCAATCAACCTTTCATATGTTAGTCAGCGAACTAAAGTTTAAAAAAAAACACCATGGAAAAGCCATGAAATATTCGTTGATTTTTAACAATGAGGAAAAGTTTTAGAATACTGTGGGAAATGTCCAAGGACGTCCTGCCTTGAGCCCGGTGCTTACACAGCAACTTTTGTTGTCACTAACAGCCTAGAAGCAACTCAACTAATCCATTTACGTGGACACGGTACTGCTTCAGCTTGAGCATAATTTAACTGTATAGTAACTGTCCAATATATTAGTCGCTACGACAATTTTTACACCATAGCAAGTGGCAATGGTGAACTTTCAACTGTCACTCCTAATTATGAGCAGTTAATATCCACAAGAGTTGATATTTAAAGAATTAGTGCACGATGTTCATATAACGGGTGTTCCTAAATGCTTTCCAGAAAATGAAACTATTGGTTCCTAACAATAAAATAACCATAATTTATTCTATTGATAGATATCCAAAAATTCTTACTTTTAAAGGTACGTTGACTTAAAGGTCAGTAGTGCGATTCACTTAATCGGCGGACTACTGCACTTTACAGCGACGATAAAGATGCACACCGGTCATATGTTGACATTGAGCACTCTAATCTGCACCGTACCTGATTTCAGACGACCATGAACCAACTACCAAATAGTCAATTAGCACATATGCACCTGTTTTACGACATGGCAAACTGTAATTTAGGCATCTGTCAACGGGTTCGGCAATTATTACGTCGGCGCCTTCGCCTATGCATTGCTGCTGATGGGAAAAATTTTGAACAATTTTTGTAACTATGTAACATATGAACTAATGTTTTGTTTAAAATAAACATAGTCTAACAGTGATTGTTCATTTACCCTACAACATTCCCCGATTCTGGGTGAGGTTTAACTTTAACTTAATGTACCTTTAAAAGTAGAAATTTTCGGATATGCATTGATAGAGTAAAATATGGTAATTTTATCATAAGGAACCTATAGTTTCATTTTGTGGAAAGAATTTAGGAACAGCCGGTATTTAGATGTCATACTGAAGTCAATGCTACGATTATACAGTGGAATTAATTGAGTTGCTTCTTAGCTGCTCGGGGCAAAGGAAATTGTTACGTGGGCACCGGGCTTAAGGCTACATTACACTTGACAGCGGCCAACTCGAAATCTGAAATAATTCCACTTACTGATTGATGTAACAGCAGCACTTTGGATGCTTCATGCATGAGCCTCAAACAAGAAGCAAACTGCTTATATATAGTAGTGAAGGAAATACATTGATCAGCAAGAAATACCCAATGAGTCAATGCGGGTCATAAGTGAGTGAACACTCATTGGATTTTGAGCGCAAAAAATTCCTAAAAAAATTTACTTAAATTTGTTTCCTTTTTTTATGTAGAGCGCATGTTGATAAATGTTTGTTACATGCTAAGAAATGCATTTCTTATCAAGTATTTCCACTTTTCTTGCATGACTTCGAACAGCTTGGTTTTACTGTAAAATCTTGTAGAAATAACAACAGATTATCTCTATCACACCACTAATTAAAGTCGTTTACGCAAGCAGTTCGCAGCAGGTGTGGCGTAGTCAAAGACCCAGAAATGAATGAGTCCCTGCTGTGTTTTGGATATCATGCACTGTCCCACAATATACACTTTACAAAAGGGCTCCAATGCCAGAAATCGTTTCACCTTGCTCTACCTGCTTTATGCCTAGACAGCAAATCTCGATTTTTTCTGCGACTCTAAGAAGTCGAAAAGTGAAACTAGCTGCGACTGCTGTAAAAATTTTTAAAAACATAATTTTATATCCAAGTTTATATATTCAAAGGACGTATTTTATTTTAGTTTATTAGTTGCTTACGAAGAAAAAGGACAACGGGACCTCGAACAACCATATGATGTGAGGAACAAAGAATTATTTTAGAAGAATTTTTTGTTAAGACTTGAAGTAATGGCAGCATTTCATGCGTTACAAAAGAGCACTCTAAGGCGCATACCTCCGCCAAGCGAGGTAGCGATAACGAAAAACTCAAAATGGTTATGAAACCATGATTTTTTTTTTGTATTAACACCAAAATCTGATCATTTATGCTTTTCGATAGTAGTAACAGTTTCTATAATTTTCGTGAAGATCCGTTCATAACTTATCGAGTTATGCTACTTAAAAACATCATGACGAACACAAATCAAACACGTCGAAAGACCAACCGATTATCAACAACATTAAAATGTTAATCATTCATGTCTTTTAGCATTGCCAACAAGTCCTGTAAATGTCATAAAGATCCATTCATAATTTCTTGAGTTATTGTGCTAACAAGCATAATATCAAACGCAGCGAAAAACACCCGAATTTAATTACTATTCGTAATATAACTATCAACTCATGTAAATTTCGTGAAAATCCGTTCATAACTTCTTGAACCATTGCACTAAAAAATAAGCAGACAAACAAACAGATGAACGGATTTTCACTGAAAGTTAATCATCTGTTACTGTTAACGTGGCTAACAATCCCTGTAAATTTTGTAAAGATCCCTTCATAACTTTTTGAGTAATCTTTGTAACAGACAAAACGCCAGACAAACAGCCAAACACGACAAGAAGGTAACCTCCTTGGAGGAGGTAAAATTAAATGTGTCGCTCTCTTACTGAATTTATGTAATTCACTCATTTGTTAAGGCAGGGTATTTGAACTTAAAATATAATATAGCGATGTACTAATTCCAATTAGTGAAAAAATTGCGTAATAATCAACTGGTTTAGCTACCTACTTAGGGATATTTGAATACTATTAGTAGTTCTTAAGACACTCTAATTTTTCCCACCATTGCTAACTCTCTGGCAGCAAAGGCACCTGAGAGGAATCAACTGATGCACCAGATAACTTGAAGTACGTTTGTTAGCTAAAGGCACGGGAAGTGTACCGATGTGGGCCAGAATGCATTGATGTAAAAGTTAATGTTTGACAAGCTTGTTGAATTTTGCAGTGTCCACTTTCAGATATCTACTAAACACCGTATACAGGCAGAAATGGATTTCCTTTCAATCATAATTAAGTCAAATCAGCATAACGATGTGATCAGATCGAAGCGATGAGAGAGACACTTGTACATCAGACTGTACCTAGATTAGTCAATATATTCCGTTGTAGTTTTTATTCACATTAGATAATGAAGGAACACAGCACAGAGTACTTTCTTAGCTCAATTTAAAACTCTGAGTCAAATTAAAAGTGACTTCATGAAACCTCCAGTAGGGATCCAGGTGTTATTTTTCTTCTAAACAATTACCCCGGGCTGCCAAAATGTCATCAGTTCCATCCCTAGTTGATAGGGTCCTACGGAAGGAACAAAAACTGGCCTGGCCGCAAAAAAAAGTCGGCTGACTTCCAATATCATCCAGACTACGCTCAACCTGCTCTATTGTATGATAATGGAAATTAAACCCGCGGTCAAGGTAGCTAGGCAAAGTACATCATTCTCTTACGTCATTAGGGTAGTAGTAAACATTTTTTTCCCACGGGTGGCACACAAAAACTGGCGTAATCTGCAGGTTACAGCTTTAGTTTCGCCTTTGTTTGGTTCAAATAAGCTGCGAGATCTTTATCTGACTCACATGGACACCTTATTTATTTACCTCCATTAGTCAACTTGCGGCGATAGGCAGTTCCGTCTCTTCACTGTCTGTCTGCGCCTGGAGTTGGTGACAGTGCGTTGTGGCTGGAATAGTGGAGGCCGAGGCTGCACTTAAGCGATATTTCAACTTTCCTTTTAATAATATTATTTGTGAGTATCCGTCGCTACGGTTGTGTTACGTACCTCTTATTATGAATGATATAACAATTAAATAATATACATCCTCACTAATAACATCATAAAGCTAGCTATCATTCAGGTTGTAGAGTCCTATTACTGTTCTGATAGCCGCATGCGATAACTAGGACACCTCGGGGCGTAAGACCATCACCCGCGGTAGGGGGAAAATTCAACAGAAGTCAGTTTCGATGTCCAGCTAATCCTAGTTTTTTATATATCGTAGATGCTGCGTCCAACAAAGTTACATCGCTACGCCCCTACCATATTATCTCCTCAAGAATAACATAGGAAAAAATCGAACACCCCGTGCTGCAGACGACTGCCGCGGTGAAGGCAAATTCGCCCCGGTAGAGAAAAATTTAACGCCATCATTTCTTATGACCAGCTAGTCGTACTTTTTTGGCATGGGTCACATCTACGTTAACCCTCAAACTCTCTAAGAAAACTATGAACACTGCTCAACTCATTCAACTATCATTGGGTGGACAGACAAATATATAAATACATAAACAAATATATTTACAAATATATATGTATATACTTAAATCTTCAACGAAAACATTATCACCTCTCTCACTTCGTTCGTGGGTGATAAAAAACAAGACATGTCACACTAAGGCGCTCTGAAAGCGCATACCCATTTGCACAAAAATTTAGTCATTTTTGCCTTTTGAAAGTAATAACAGTTTCTGCAATTATTTTAATATTAGTTCGTAATTTTCAGAGTTACCGTATGATGCTGAAAAAAATCCCTCATAAACATAAGTCAAACGCACAAACGGATGAGCCGATCATCACAAAAGTTTGATCATTTACTCTTCGTGATATAGCTAACAACTCATGTAAATTTCATGAAAATCCGTTCATAACTTTTAAGTTTTGGCAATAAGAAAATAGAGGCAGACAAATCAATGGTTGAACGGATCTTCACCATAAGTTAATCATTCGTTACTGTAAACATGCCTAAAAGTCCCTGAAAATTTCGTAGAGATCCGTCAATAATATTTATATTTATTTTGGTCGCACACAAACCGTCAGACAAACTCGACAAAATCATAATCTCTTCGATCGAAGTGATAATAGAGTTAAAAGAAATTTGAAGAAATTAACTCCTAACTAGAACTACACTCCGAGAGTGCAGGCCTCCGCCAACAAATGTCATGTTATAAAAAGAAATGTAAACAAATAGACAAACAGACTGACGGATCATCACAAAAATTTAGCCACTGTTCTTCGTAACGTTCCTGTCAGTTCCTGCCAATTTCGTGAAGATCCGTCCCTAACTTTTTTATTTATATTGCTAGAAAACAGACATAGAGATTAACAGACTGACGTATCATCCCAAATAATATGATCACTAGTTAATTTGATATTCCTAATAGTTTCAGCAAATATTAAAAAAATCCGTTAAAGTAAAGGTAGAGATAATGTCAACTTGCCTGCAACCCCTGCTGGGATGCCCACGTGCACCGCGTTTGTACAGCAGGTATAGGCCAGCTGGCCCCAGGGTAGTTCACGGCTGGGTAGTTCATCGTCTTTTGAGTTCTGTTGCAATATACAATTGGTAGACGAATAGGCAAACGGCTGGATGATCACCAAAAATACAATGTTCTGCTCTTCACATTTTTCCTAAGAGTTCCCGTAAATTTAATAAATATGCGTCCATAACCTAGAATTGTGCTGCTATCATCTACACTGGCAAAATATATCTTCCTTGACGGAGATTATTAACTAATCCATTAAAACAAGGGTTGAAAAACCGCCACCAAGGAATTGACCGTGATAACTATGATACTACTTGAATATAAAGAATATATCTCTATTACAACGGCCAAAAGCCTAATTTTGTTCAACAATGTATTACACCAGATGTACTAATTACGACCCTCTCACAATCAAAAACAGGCCTTAAGGCTAATTGATGGGATTAAAAAAAAGTGCATTCTATTACAATATGAAACAAACTGCCTATGGCGGAATGCAGTGAAATGCATTGATGTACTAAATGTATTAAGCGGCACGAAGCACCACTGTACCAGCCAGTGTAGGTCATGTGCCTCAACTCGAAATAATTACTCTTTCAGTGCTACGGGAGTTAGTGAAGTGCGTGATGTTTGTTCTCTGATAAAAGTTTTCATCATTTGCTATCATAACTAAATGTAATTGGTTCAATGATCTATTTACATGAATGTGAGAGCAGATTTCTCTGTGTGCTCAATGTATACAACTGCATTGTTAAAAAGAACGCAATCTATGCTGGTCACCAAATTAATAACCTAAAGATCATTTTTTTCTCCTGATAGCCTATGCTGCTAAGTTTGTATTTCTCTCTAATAAATACTTTTCGTGCGTCGCCAGGAGCGTGTGCATTTTATTAATTTGATTTGATTTGATTAATTAAAGAGAACACTCTGAGAGCGCATACCTCGGCCAAGCGAGGCAACGGTAATGAAAAATTCAAACTAATTCTGAACTATTATTTTCTTTGTATCAACACCAAATCTAACCATTCGTGCCTTTTGGCAATATTGACTTTGTCTGAAATTTTCATAAAGATCCATTCACAAATTTTTTATTCATGCTTTATAACAAACATAAGTCAAACACAGAAACAGACAAACCGATCGTCACAAAATTAAATCATTTGTGTCATTTGACTTATCAAAAAATTCCTGTAAATTTCAAAAGGATCCACTCATAACTGTTTGAACTAACAAGTGTAAAATAAAACACAGCGACAAACAAACAGATCGTGACAAAACTCAACCATTTACTCTTCGTAATATACCTAACAACTCATAAATTTCATAAGAATCCGTCCATAACTTTTTGATCTATACGGTACAAAGAAAAAATAGGCAGAAAACAAAAAAAAAACAGATGAGTAGATATTCATCAAAAGTTAATCATCTGCTACAGTTAACATGCCTGATAAAATTTCTATATTTTGTAAGCATCGATTCGTAACTTTTCCAGTTATCTTAGTAACAGACAAGGAGACATACAAACAAACATGATAAAAACATATCCTCCTTGGCGGAGGTGCATGACGCCCTTATTGATAAAACTTTTACCGCTGAATGGCATTACGATTTTTAAAAAAATTATCGAAGCTAGCAAAGTCAGACATTGGATGCTTGAATTAGAATGGAAGAATGCATGCTTCTCATTGATGTTGATGTTATCATGTTGCTGTTGATGTTATTACCTTCGCCAAGGGGGTAATGTTTTTGTTTTGTTTGTCTGTCTCTATGTTTATCTGTCACCAAGATAACGCAAAACAGTAACAGATGATTAACTTTTGATGAAGATGCGTTCATCTGTTTGTTTGCTTGTTTGTTTGCTAGTCTGTCTATCTTTATTAGTACCATAACTCAACCGTTATGGACAGATTTTCAGGAAAGTCACATGAGTTCTTATGTATATTAAGAAGAATAAAAAAATCACCAAATTTTTGTGATGATTTGTTAATTCGTTCGTTTGTTTGTCAATGTGTTTTACTTCATGCCCGTTAGCACAATAACTCAAAAAGTTATGAATGGATCTTCAAGAAATATACAGGGATTTTTAGCAATGTTAAAAGACATAAATAATTAAATTTTGATGATGATCGGTAGGTCTGTGTATGTGTTTGACTAATGTTCGTCAGAATGTTTGTTAGTTGTGTTACTCAAATAGTAACACAGCTAACAAGAAAATTACGAGAACTGTTAATACCGTCAAAATTCACAAATGATTAACTCATGGTGGTGATAATACAAGGTAGCAAATCATCATCATGGTTTCAGAATAAATTTGAATTTTCCGTTACCGTTGCGTTGCTTGTAGGAGGTATGCGCTCTCAGAGGGCTCTAGCTCCTATTGCTGTAAACGCAAAGGTGGGACGCCACCTTCAAATAGGCACACAACACTTATCAACTCATGGCTATGCATAGATAAATATTTTCTATGTAGCATATTAAATGAACGCAACGTTAATTATTATCGAAGTATGATGATGATATCTAGAGCACTCCCTAAAGCGTGATGTTTTTGACAGGAAGGCTGCGTCTTGAACATCAGAAGTCGCTTCTCCTGCTGCTGCTACCCAGTCTTGGCCTCGCACCTGCTGAACACAGCTGGCTCCAACAAACGATCAGATCCACCAGTGCCTTCAAAAATGGAGATCCTCACGTACTTGCCTGCGGTTGAAATCAAGAAGATGTTGACTGCCGCAGAAGAAAGTGTGCCAGGCTACTTAGAGCAGGTTAGTGCCGTCGCCGATTCTGTTGAACTTTATACACACTTCAAGAGCAAAATATAATCGCAAACTTCCAAGTGGTGCCAGTACTTTACTTGTTTATTCTTCTCTAAGCCTCAACGAGGTGTTATAAGGCATTATAATTAGGTTTCAAAATATCCCTTACCCTTTACGCCCTGATTTGATTTACAACAATCAATTAAAGTAGAGGATATCCAGATTCCAAATTGTCAATTTTATTCAATTGATACGTCTTCTGGTTTAATTCAAAATGAAATGCCGAAGATGCATTAAATAAGTAAAACTGATAATTTACATCAGTAAATAAAGACAGAAAGACACGTCACCCAGCAGTAGTGTCCGGGTTACTACCGGCTAGCAGACCCAGTTTTGAACTCGGCATTTGATTGAATGTAAAGAGAACATGTGCCGCACTCGCTGTTCGCTGACTCTGTATCTGATGTTGCTCGTATAATTAGATGACCTACGAGTATTCCAAGAGAGGCACAAATTCATCATCCTTAGGTCCACTCAAGCACCAAATCCAATTACTGTCGAAGGAAGCTTCCATTTGTTTTCCAGTTAACACAGGGACAGTTAAGGATCCTGGGATGTAGGGGCAACGGAGACTCACCCGTCACCAAGAATGAAGTCTAATTCTTGTCTATTTGCGACATATTTGCGTTTTGTTTCACTCGATCGCTTGAGCGCGTACAATTTATTTAACTACAATTGTTCTGAATCCAACTTCCCAATCATCTAAACTTACATATTTTAATTCTTTGGCTCTAACCATTCGTCATACAAGTCAAGTTGCATACGCCTTAAAAACTATGCTAAACTCTCTCTCTCTAGGATGAAAAATATGGGTCGAAAATGCTTGTACCACTTTCCATATTTTTTACTCATAGGTAAACTCTTGAAATTTTTTATTATGTTTCATTTTCTTCTTTTAGGAAAACTCGGAATTTGTTACCACACCTAAATCTGTATATTTTTTCCATTTGCTGGGCAGAGAACTAATCATTTCCTTCAAAAATACTTCCAACCCTTTGCTTGACAAATGTTTATTTACGCTGAATGTTAATGATCGTCTGCATAAAGCTCGAAGAACAACCTTACGACAGCAATTCTTTCCATGTTTCATACTGAGCATTTGGAATAGATTCCCCTCCCACATTGTCGCGCGGAGACGGTCATCGCGTTTAGAATTCGACTTCACCAACATTTGGAGAGACACCCTCCACAGCTAAGAACACCTTCTCCAGGAGTCACAAACTGTTAACGTCTAAAGCGTCGGAAGCCACATTAATCTAAAATCTTCTCCCTTCGCCGCAACTAACTAGACATCTCTACAAGCTATTAATTGTGCTAGCGTGATCGTCTCTTTAGCTCAGGCTTTTCCCCTTGTCCTTCTTTCTTCCTCAGTCATCTAACTGATACGGACGTTATGGCAATAGCTCATAGAGGGCCGGGGCGTAAGTCCCGGCAATTCTCTGAGAATGAGCCTGTTGGTCCATCTACTGCCGCCTATCTAATATAATATCCTTTTCTTAAATTTGTTGTCCAAACTGCTGGACTGATATTTATGATGTTTGACTCAAAACATCTCCATCTATTTTTGTCAAGTAGCATACATCAACATTTAAAACCCCGCATTGACCAACATTTAGGTGTATCCAGCCGAACTGGTCTACCACTTACAAGACCCTCATATTCAGCTCCCCGCCTGCATACTGAGCAAAGCGACCGTCCTATCAGCAAAAATAACTTCTCAATCATTAACTCTTGTAATCCAATAGAACTCCCAACATTAGAATCCCTCTATATCCATAGAACAAGACCTAGCCTCAACATTATGACCTCAACTGTACCTCTTCACACTATCATCGAATAACTAACTCCACATCTGCCGACTGTACAGGAGCTGCCACTCGGCCCCATTTCACAGTTTTGTTCATTCGCCTTTTAGACTATAGACCATGACCGAAATTTTTCCTCCGACTGTACATGTTCTTTTCTCTCCGCCACTATCCAACAAAACCTAAGCTCAAGATAATGACTACAGCTGGACCACTCGTCACAACCCATGACTGACACTTTTTCCTCCGACTGTACTTGCCCGTTTCCTCCGCTTCCCTTACCCTCTGACGTCAGCTTATATGTACAAGTACCCCATAGCGAAGCTTGGTCATGCGCCCCTTAGGTCCCACACCTGTTAAAACTTAGGTCATCTAAAATAAATTCTATCAGGCATCTTTTATAGTTTCATTTAAAATTTCCGATGACAGGAAAAATTCCCGAAACGTTAAATTTTAGTTTTAGTTTGCTGGAGACTTTCTTATCAAGAGATTCTAAACTACGCAATTCACATGGAGTACTGGCTTAGTTCTGCTTTAGGAACAGCCAATACTCCATGCGAATTGCGTATTTTAGCATATCCTCTTTTTATACATAGGCTAAAACCACAACTCAACGACATGCAATCTTCTTATCCTTTGAAATTAGTGAATTTTTAGGTTTTGTTATCTTTGTTCTATGCATCAAAATTTAGATTATCACTTTTAGACTTTCTGTTTAGCAATGTTAGCTGAAATTTATAAACTTTACTTCTGTTTTTACAGATATTGATAGTGACTTTGAAAGTCGACACGTTCATTTGCATTTATTCAACTTAGGTTTTATCAAAAATTATCTCCCTGAGAGTTTTACCCCTTGCCTTTTTATTTCTTATTGGAACTTTTAACGGAAACAACCTTAATTGTGTGATGTTGCATTGTATTGCATCTTGATTTTCAGCGCCATGAAAAGAACTGAGGCAACCATCCGAAAATGTTTACCTTAAGACAAAATTAGATGATTTTCATTCACTAAGAAGACTTTGCATTACAAGAGGTTATGAAGTAGAATATTATGCATACATGAAACACACAATAAACTACACTTATTGTGCAGGGCATAAATGTTTACATAATAAACAATCGCGACGCACACGTCCCCTCTCGCACATACCCCTCCAATAGGGAATTACCTAAGATACCTCGGTTTTGGGATTACCCAAGATGCTTTACTGCAAGAAGAGTGACTCCATTGGCTGATATACTTTTCTGTGACGTCACTATACTGCAAATGCAGGCTCTATTATCTGACATAACTTCTATAGTAAGTGAAATGTGGTGTTTGCTTTGAGCTGACATCAATATCTGTAGTAAATGAACTGTGGAGCTGCTCCGTTGCAGAGAGACCGCTGGCGACCTAAGAGGTAAAGGTGTATCGATGCTATAATTACGCTCCTTGACTACGCTGAAAGGGCACCTGAGGACAGGGAAGCAGTTTAATCTATTATTGTCTGTGCTAGCAGGGAATTTCAGACGCACGCCGAATCTAGTCTGTTTGGTGTTCACTCGATGGCCTTGCACAAATAAGGGGATTTAGTCACTAGTCAGAAGAAGCTCTGAAATTATCGCAGACTTCGCAAAAAGACAATGTCATATAGTAGCAAACAATGTAGGGTTTGCTGTACACTTGACGCTCACAATGACTGTATGTATATTGCTTTCAGGACCTGCTGCAGGTCGCCAGCCACAGCCTGTTTCGCACGGTGCGGGGCCTGTTGCCCCTCGTCAGAGATGCCTGCTCCCCCAGAGGCCTCGCCCCGTGTAGAGATCACTTTGGGATCATAGCAGCAGCGCTTGGGCGAAGTCTCGACTCTGATCCTGCTATAGAGCAAGAACCTGAGTTAATCGACCATAATGAACTTGATATATTCAACAACATCGACTCCAGCGAAGAAACAGATGAATTTGTATACACTGATGATATTTCTACCCTAAAAATAGACATGACGCCAATATATGCTAGAGATGTGGTGGTAATAGTAGTAAAATTACTGGTTTACCTGAATAATAGTGGTAGTTTAGATTCTTCATATAATTTAGAAAGAAAATACAACAGTTTATTCCATCTCAAGAAAAACTTGGA
>LQNS02007216.1:26616940-26634645 GCA_001587735.2 Parhyale hawaiensis
TTTCCGGGAAATGCCAAAGTTTTCCGGTATTCCGGCTTGGTTTCAGTTTCCCGGAACGTTCCGGGAATACCCCGGAAAAGTGAAAAAAGTCCGGGAAAACGAGAAGTCCGGGAAAACGGGGTTCCACTGTAATTTGAATTTTTTGTTGATGTTGCCTTACTTGGCAGAGGTATGCGCTTTTAAGTGGTCTAGTTATTGATGTAGCTAGTAGGTACGTATGTTCCTTCTTTCTTCCTCTGTGAAATAGCGTCTTCTGGGGCAGAGATAGCAAACCGCCAAAAAGGGAAAAAAGGCATGGACAAAGCTGTGCTATAAACCACATGGAAGCCTATAATTTTGTCTTATAACCAACTATCAAAACTCTAGCATGTTTCTAAGTATTTAAAAAAAAAAATTTGTGACCCTATGAGAAATGCCCTACGAAAATTCATTTTCCGGACACCCGGTTTTTTTCAATTTGTGATTACTCAAATTCTAATGATGCTAGAATAGTGATACTTTGGGTGTTAGTTGCTGATATATGTGTGTTTATTTCCTGTGTATCTCGACTCTTTATCCCATTTCATGTACATACGAAGCACAAAAATTGTTCACCATCTCCGCCCTAGGATGTGGTTGTATCACGGGGTGGAAATGGCAAATATAGAGGCTCTGTATTTCTGTTTATTCCCTTGACAAAATATAATATTTTGATGTATATAACATTCATTTTTACAAATAACCCTGCATAGATGCATGTTATTAATGTTTCATCCATTTCTTATCATCTGAAAGGCAATCAACTTTTTTCTCTCATTGAGAGCGCACCATTATGGCTATTTCGCTAGGACTCCTGTTCAAAAATCTTTCTGAAATAGATATGAAACATTAATAACCTGCATCTTTACAAGGTTATGTGTAACATGTTCATAAAATATGGTGTGCTGCTAATGCAATAAGCATAAGTACAGAGCATTCATGTTCATCATCTCGACCCTGTGTTACGATCACAACCAGAGGCTGAAATGGCAAGCAATTTTTGTGCTACAGTTTGTACATGAATAGGAGTAAAGAGTCAAGATACACAGGAAATAAACATGCATTTACCAGCCACCAACACTCCAACTTTCGCTATTCTAGGATTATTAGTGTTTGAGAAATCACAAATAGTAAACAGGTTTAAAGGGAAATGAATTTTCGTAGTCTTTTGTTTCATAGGGTCACAATCAATTTTTTTAAATACTTAGAAACATGCTACACTTTTGAAACTTAGTTGGTTATTAGACTACATTATAAACTTTCAGATGGTATGTAGCTCAACTTTGTCCATGCCTTATTTCCTGCTTTTTGGCTGTTTGCCATTTCTGCCCTGATTCACAGGGACTCAAAATTTTCAGTTTTTGCATGTGAGTACAAAACTGTACAGGGTATGAAGTTTATTTTTATAGGGTAGTTAGTTGCACGTTTAGGACTACCAGTACTGAATGTAATAGGCCTATTGTTCATTTTCCCACTACCAATATGTTTTCTATGACTAGTTACTCTATTCACTCCATATTTTGTTTTTACAGGAGACGGTCAAGTATGGCCGAAGGAGGTCCCAAACTCGCCCTACTTCCTGACCAACACATTGTAAAGCAAGGCTGGCTGTCCAAGCGAGGAGAATATATCCGTAACTGGCGGCAGCGGTATTTCTTCCTTCTTGATGATGGCATGCTCTTAGGCTTCAAGACCATGCCTGAGGAAGATCTTAGTAATCCTTTAAATAATTTTACAGTAAAGGTATGATAAATTCATACATATGTAGAAAATTTTACTGTTGGGGACTGGGATATAGCTAGGTTAGTTATCATTATTATGTAAAGTACTAGTGGACCAGTTTACACAATAGCTAATTAATATGTTTGCTTAATAGCTAGCTATAGGCTTGTGAGGAAGAGCCGAGGCGGAGGGCTTGGGCTTGGGCCTGGGGGGGGGGGGGCTCCTGCTATGCATAGATGCATCTTCTGTCTTCATTAGTAGCACATCTTCTTGAGACTATAGGGTAACATGTCTAGTACCTGTCCACCAAGCTAGTAGCCATCCACTTGGCTTTAAAAACTTCCTGTGTGAAAACTAGCAGTATGTACCATACTAGAGAGCCATGCATAGGCTTGAACTGTAGGGTACTACTTAGCCTACAGTTTAAGCATTTGTACCTACGGCTTTCTAGCACTACTAGTTTTCACACAGGAAGTTTTTGAAGCCAAGTGGATGGGTACTAGACATGTTACCCTAGTAGTCTCATTCTACTTTTATGTTCCCTAAAACACTGCAGTAAACATGAATACAACTCCAGTCGGCTTTTGTGCAATGTCAGCGTGCCATAGCTGTGATATATACCTACGTACTGCCTTTAAAGCTCAAATATCTGCTTGGTGCAAGTGTTGATATTTTGACCAGTTTTTAGACACGAAATATATAAATCTATATATTAATTGCATGTTGGATATTTTGCTATTGTGTAGATTGGTAAGTATATACTTACCAGTACATGCTGTAATGGAAAAACTAATGCCTTTCTTCTAAAGAGGAAGACCAATAGGTTGAATGCACAATAGGCCTATATAGACTACCTACCAAAAGCAGCTGATAGTAGATAGATAGCTAACTTCATTTTAACTTGGTAGTTGTTAAAACTGATACAAAATTTTTTCTTTATAGGGTAAAAGCCCCAATGGGGATGGAGGGACCAATGGGGACATACTAGCTAAAAAACACCCCTGGACAAAATTGTGCTTGCCAATGTTGCATGCAAATAGTGCAAATTGTGTATGGATGTTCAAACTTTAATTTGCACTATTTGTAGGCAACATTGGCATGCACAATTTTGCCCAGGGAGCGTTTTTTAACTAATGCGTCCTCATTGGTCCCTGCATCCCCATTGGAGGTTTTACCCTACAGGGTGTCTGGCACTTTTGGGATTATGACCATTAAAATCAATTTTTTTTTTTCTAAATAAAGATGTGGTCTAAAAGGATGCACTAAAAAGTTGCAAGGACTAAAAGGGAGACTCAAAACTGTCAAAAATGGATTTTTTCCCCATATTTTCATTCTAAAACTTGTTAAAAAGTACTAAAAAGTAAAAAAAAAATGTTTAATAAAATTGCCTCTAAGGGAGCTTTGAATGAGGGCGGGGCATCAAAAATGGAACTACTTTTCACATCATAGCGTGGCATTTTTGCTCGTATTGTATCGGATGTAAGGACTGTTTTTGTTCACTCTTTTCTTAGCTATAGGGCAACATGTCTAGAAGCTACCTGTCCACTTGGTTTTAAAAACTTCCTGCGTGAAAACTAGCAGTGCTAGGAAGCCGTACATGGGCTTAAACTATAGGCTAAGTAGTACCCTACAGTTTTAAACTATGTACAGCTCTCTTAGTACTGCTAGTTTTCACAGAGGAAGTTTTACAAGCCAGGTGGACGGATACTAGACTTGTTACCCTAAGGACTGTTTTCCTTTGCTCTTTCCCCCAGATTGAATAATATCTTACATATGGCAAGTTTATATGGAATGAATGCTGCAGTTCATTACTACAGATAGTTATGTCAGCTCTAAGCAAACACCCTTTTGCTCAAACTCAGCGAATCAGCGACCACCGTGACGCCATCTCAGCTAATCAGCAATGCTGTGACTGGTGTCGGTTTCAGCCAATGGGCGACTACCACATCACTATGCTGGTGTAAACAAATGAGGACACGAGCGACAGCTCCTTGTATTACAGTACACTAGAAATACTTCCTCGCCAGTTGTTTATCATTTATTATGCCAAATGGGAACTATCTATACCCTTAATAACATAAGTAAAGTAATTGACCAAAGATTTGTTGTGTTGTATTGCATCTTGATTTCTGACACCCTAAAAAAACTCAGAAAATCATTTGAATATAATTATTTAAGTTGCAGCGAATGCTTTGAGCAAAATGGAACGTTTCGCATGTGTTACGAAAGACAAAATTGAACGATTTGCATTCACCAAGAAATCTTAGGTTATGAAGTAGAATGTTATACGCACATGAAAAGCACAATAAACTGCAACTAAACAATTTACCAACATATACATAATAAGCAATCGCGACACACACACTTGACCTTTCACTCACACGACGCCATATTGGAAATTAAATTACCCAAGATGCCTCTGTCTTGTTTGTGATTACCCAGCATGCCTTGCAGCAAAAGGAGTAATGCCATTGGCTGATACATTTTGTATGTCACCATGCTGCAACTGCTGGTGCTTCAGGCTCTATTGTCTGACATAACTATCTGAAGTAAATGAACTGTGAGGAATGCCTTCAGCCGTTGATAGAAGTTTGTGCTGTGCTCGTCACTACAGAGAAAAGTTGATATAATGCCTTCCAAACTTGGGCTGCAAGTATCTCAAAACCAGGTTTTTTTTTCTATTTAAACTGATTGTAGAGAATTCATTTTTTACCCAATGCATTTCAAGTTTTGCATGGATACTACTACAAGTAGTAGCTTTAAAGGTATGATTCGCGTTTTTGCTAAAATAGAAATTGACCGATTTTTAGTGCAAAATTATACGAGATCTATCTGTGTACACATGTGAGCTATTTAAACACTGGATAAAAAGCACTATTTCATACTGAGAATGAAGATTTAGAAAAAGCGATTCAGCCTTTTGTTTGTAATAGGTTCAAGTACAACCACACCGAATTTCATGTCTCTATCACAAATATTGACGTCATGGTGACATCGTAATAATAATATAGGTCTATATGTAGGTATATTAAAATTTGGCAGATCAATGTTTTATTCATGCACAATCATATTAGGAATAGCTATACCATGACAATTTCAAGTCAAAAGCACAAATATTGTTATTTTTACAAAATTTTTATGTTTTGACTTGAGTCTTCCCTTAAAATCTTTATCCACTGTTTTGAGTTTTTTAAGACAGCAAGGATTAAGATGGATTTGTTTAAATTCTTGAGCAGTTCAGTGCAAGCAAAGGTGTCAACGACAATGTACTGTAGCGAGTTTCCTCCACACTTCGTGCTTGATGTTAGGCCGTTATTGAATGCCCAGTATCTAAATTGTTAGATTAGACTTGGAGGCCCTGTTCCATGGTCGCCAAGGTCTCCTGATTTGACGCCTTTTTATTTCTACGTTTGAGGATATGCTTAGAGCTTGGTGTACAAAACCCCGGTTCAGTCCGAAGAAGAACCCGTTGGTAGAATGACAAGCATCGGCAAGAATTGGTGAAGCTCCAAGTACTTGAACGCGTCCAGTAATCATTGCATCGGCACTTGACCGCTTGCCCTAAAGTAGATTGACACCATTTTGAACATCCTTTGTAATTTATTTACTTGTACTTGTGTTAATAATAAGATTGTTTGCCTAACATGTACATTTCAATTCCTTGCTACTCCTTGCCCATAAATGTCGGTTAAATATTTCTCAAACTTGAAGTTTTAGTAACTTTTTGATGAAGCATTTTAGACCACATCTTTATTTAGTAAAAAATTTTTCTTTTAATGGTCATAACCTTATGTAAAAGTTTGTTCCCACAAGTGCCGGACACCCTGTATAAATATGATTCTGAACCCATTCAAAGATTTTGTGAAGTATTTACCTATTTCTGTAGCAAAACAATTGATTTTATTGTCCCTTAATAATCATCAGTTGTGCTATAGTTGTACTGATATGTAGCTATTGCCAACATACAAAGCATATGTCTATATTTAATTGGCAAATTTACTGCATACCTAGCTAGTTCATTACCTACAGTTTATGTTTTCACAGGGGTGTCAAACCTTGAAAACTGATATACCTAAACCAAACACATTCATCATACGAGGCCTTCATTGGACTACTGTAATTGAACGAACCTTTAATGCCCAAACCAAAGAAGACAGGTGAGTTTTGGTTTTTTAGCTGTCCGTGTTGGGTAGGTAGCTATTATATTTACTTCAGTCTTCTGCTCTTTGTTGAACAAAACTTATTTTTTGCTCCAGATGATCCTTGGGAAAATTGCACTTCTGCTAAACATTATTTTTAGAATATTGGCAAAGTTTTCAGCCACATCAGCCTTGTCAGTAGGCCTATAGTAAGTACCGAGGTGGCACTCATATTAGGTTGGTAGGTGATACTTTTATAAGGTGGGTTAGACTTCTATAAAGTGGTTGAGATTGCTATGTATATGGTGGGTGAGACTTCTATATAAAGTGGGTGAGACGTCTTTAACGTGGGTGAGCCTTCTTTAACGTTTTTATGACTCGTACATGGTAGGTGAAATGTCTGTCAAGTAAGTATTGGTAACTCTTGTACAGTGAGGTGCTTGTAATATAGGCGAAACTCGTAAGAAGTAACTAGGTAGGTGAGATTCCAAGAAGTTAGCTGAATATCTAGTAAAGTAGTTGCGACACATACAAGATAGATAAGACACCAATAAGGTTGGTGAGATGCCTTTAAAGGTTGTTGAAAGTAAAATGCCTTAAAGGTAGGATAGATACGTAGAAGGTAGATGGGAGACGGAGAAGGTAGGGAAGCTCCCCAAAAATAATCGAGACTTCCCAGAAGGTAGGCGAGACTCCCAGAAGGGAGGCGAGACTTCCCAGAAGGTAGGCGAGACTTCCCAGAAGGGAGGCGAGACTTCCCAGAAGGGAGGCGAGACTTCCCAGTAAATAGGCGAGACTGGAAGGTAAGGGATGCAAAGGTGTTTACCTTGCTAAAGTGTATCAGCAAAAACTACTTTTCATCTCTTATAGCCTAGCTAGTGTAGTTAACTTGAAAGATTGCCGTCATATTTATTGTTGACAGAAATGCACTATTGAAATGGCCGTTGTAAGCATCAGTGGTGGTGAAAAGGTTACATAATAGTATTAGGGGTGTACCAATGCTATCAAGATAGGTACCCCACGTATCGGCCATTTTTGGGGTATCTGTATCGGCAAAAAGGTCAATTTTGCCTAAACCGCCGATAGTTTTGGAAAAACGATGTAAGTTTAAATTTGGTGGACGCGGAGACTTTCGTTCGCCAAAGTAGAAGGAGCGGTAGTTGAGACCGTTCATTGTTTGTTCAGTTAGATACCTACTAAAATACTGTATGTAAGGAAAATATTGCCCAGTCAATTTTATGTTAACAGAGCTGGAAAATTTCCGAGACTCGCCTAGTGAAAATACAGTCACGCATCAGCAGCTAACGTCAGTCCTGTCCTGCTACAGGAGATGTAAGAAACGCAGTGAAAACACATGCAAAAGCTTCGTTTCTTTACACTGCTAGTCAAGTGAAAAGTTTTGCTAATCGCAGAAGCTAGAATGTCGTTGAACGACTGCATTATATGACGAATTCTAGGCAGTGGGAGTACGGTAATTAGGCTCCAACGTCGTATGTCGAAGGTCCGATTATTGAAAAGGACTTCATGGTTTATAGGTATAGAACGTTGCTTTAGCATCACTGTACATTTTTGGCACTAGGTTAGTCACTTTAGCATCATTTTCTATTGTCGAAATATCTGTGTTTCACTTCAGACTGTTCATCCTTTTAGTGCATTCTCACACCACATGCCAGACACGGCTTAAACCAAATTATAGCCTCTATTTCTGTAACTGTTTCATAAAGCTGCTTCTACCTTACTCTGTACCAGATGAATTCTGTACAGCTCTCCGTCAATTCCATAATCAGGGGCAGTGCGTGTATACTCGACGGTCAGAAGGAAAACTGATATTCATTCATCACCCGAAATGCTGGCAAGAAAGAGTTGAAATGAGTACAGTACTTATAATAGTTTGAAAAGCTTAATAAACGCATGTCTACGTGCAAAATATTTGCAGCCCTGTTCTTTGAAAAGATTGACAGGTTTGATGGTCATATAACCGCGAAGTTAAGAGTTAATGACCGCATAGTCGAACGGTGAATTTCTGTAAGAAACACTGCTGGCTCTATCCAATTCTGGCCAAATGCATAAATTTGCGGGTCTTCCGACATCACTTTGAATGACTCAGCTTGCATTCATTAAACTGTCGGGTGCTGTCGCATTTTATTTATTGCTGTGATGATTTTTGCGCCGCCCTTACTTTTTTTACTTGCTCTTGGTTCGGGTGCTTTTCAGTGCTTAGGTTTCACGACTTGACATACGTCAGGCGTGTTGAATTGACGTACTTCCAGTGATGTATTTGATCAAATTAGCTAGTCTGAACCCAGCAAACTTGGTACTTAAAACTAACTTTACTTGCCACAGTGGATCGGCTTTCAGATTTTAGCTACATGTGTTACCAAAAGCCATAAAGATGAGCTAGGTAGGTAATCTTATTTGCTTACAGTTTTTTTTTTTTTTGGGGGGGGGGCATTGCTATGGATTCATCGTTATCAATTGCAATGCTGCTACCAAACACTGTGTCGCCTCTTAAAGAGGAAGTGACCGGTAGAATGTCTGGAAACCTGTTATAGCCTCTAACACGTGCACCAGAGTGTTTGCCCATCATTCTCATATACCGGAGCTTGCAAATGTCCTGACCTGTTTTGTGTTTTCAAAGTGTGAAACTCACTTCAACGACTTGATGAAATTTATTGACAATGACTCATTCCTAAACTATTTCAGATAATAACTGGTAACAGTGTTCATTTTTATACCTTGTTGGTAATGGAAACAAAACGAATAAAGATAGCAGCTCTCCTTTGCGCGGGTCACCAGAAGGCGGACATTGTTAGGTTGCAAAATGTCAGTTTATCAACGGTGAAACAGGTCAAAAACCGCCTTAAGAATAATGAAAGCCTCAAAGATTGATTACATTCAGGCAGACCACAAGTTATTCAATGTTCGACGAGCCTTTGAAAATTATCCGAAACTCAAAATGACTGAATTTGCGAAGAAAAAGATTTCTACGTGAAAACCGTGTCACGAGCTGTAAAAAGTGAAGGTGGAAAGAGCGTAAAGCGTCAGAAAAGACCGCTGCTAACTGCTGACACATGGTTAAAAAGCGCCAAGAGCTATGTTCCCGCCTTCTTAACGACTTGAAAAATCATGGAAATTGAGTAATTTTCTCAGATGAGAAGACGTTCACCGTGGATCCTGTCTTCAACAAACAGATCGATCGAGTTGTGAGCTTTGGCCAAGACACCTGTGATGCTCATTATCTCTCCACAACAAAGCATCCGGCCTCTACGATGATGCTTGGCGTTGTGGCCTCCACTGGAGAGAAGATGCCTCCAGTGTGGTTCAAGGGCGGTTACAGGTTGACGGGCGGAATACAAGGATACCATAGCCACAGAAGTTCTTCCATGGAGCAGAAAAATCGTGAAAGATGGAGATTACGTGTTTCAGCAAGATGGTGCACCAACGCACATGTCGAAAACTGTCCAAAACTGGATTAAGCCAAAACGCGACTCTATGGCCCAAAGACTTCTGGCCCCCACAGTCGCCTGATCTTAATCCTTTGGACTACAGCGTGTGGCCGCAATTTGAGAGTAAAGCATGCAAAGATCACCTTAACCACATGGAGTAGCTGAAAGCCTCTGTGAACCGTACTTGGGGCCCAGATGAAGAAGGACTACGTCCGTAATGTATGTAAGGACTTTCGACCGCGACTAGGGCGTGTCACTGCTGCCAATGAAGGTCCTATTTAATAGCAATATTGTTTAGATCATAATAAACTAATACATTAAAAATCTTGTTTTATTTCATCATACACAAAGCTTTAATGAACTTTGGTTGGAAATTTTTAAAACAGGTCAGGTCTTTTGCAAAGCCTGTTATATTCTCAAGGAATTTATGTATCGTGCAATTTCTTTTAATGAAAAAATTATGTTTAAACAAAATAACCAAATTCATTTTATTGTATCCTCTTTCATATTGCTTTTTTCTAGAAAGGTATTGGTATTGGTAAAATATCAGCAGCTTTTAGGTATTGGTGTATCGCAAGGATTATGGGACTAACAGGTTAACCCAGGGGCGGAGCAAAGCTGTAGTGCATCATAGGTAATGAGGCGTGTGACGTCATGATGTTCACTTACGGTAATTCTCAGCTCTTGTATACTGTCTCTCCGTAATTTCATTTGGGCCCCCAGAGTGTCCTACAATCTATATAGTTGCACAAAAATATCTATAAAAGCATCTCCGAACTATTTTAGCTCTCTGAAGGAGAAAATTTTATGATTATTTAGGTTGTTCTCTCCATAAGAGGCACGCACCCGGTCGGAGTTTCGGTAAATTGTCACCTTAAGCTGTGCCGTCACGTACGCGTCGTTAGCATATCCGCCTCTCCTAATCGTAAAAACTAAAGCATCATTGGAAGAAGTATGCATTTAACATTTGCCAGTTCCATCGTCATTCAGTGAGACAGTTTAGGTATGTGGAATACGGTTAGGTATTTTTTTTTCTGCAGTTAACGCGAGTCGGACTCCACCCTACTGTTCTACTGCTTTAACGCGCGCAGCATAAAACAGCTGTTTTTTTTTTCTAATTTTACTGAGCAATTGTATGGCTTCTGCATTTTCTATATAGACTTTTGCTTTAATATTACTTCGCCGGAAGGAAAGTAATTTTTTTCCTTCAGTGTTTCTCTTGCCAATTTTGTTAAAAAGTTATTTTATCGCGCCGTTCAATCGCTCGCATCTAAGCCTATTTTTGACATTTTTTGTTGCTGCGGTTTGAAAACATAGAGGATAGCAGATCATTAGTAGAAGACGAAAATTTATTAAAAACATTGCAGTTTTCACTCGTATAAATCCATCTTTAGAATGCCATATTACTCTCGATAAAACTCACTTGATTTATTGCATTTTAACGACAATAAACTTGACTCTTGAAGTGCTTTTGATACATAGTAGTATTTGCCGGTTGAATTCATCTGCTCTTTTACAAGCCTTTTAACCAACGTTCTTTCAAAATTTTATCTTTCAGAGACCCAAAATGTTCGTAGGCCCTAGATACCTTGATACATGCTTTCGTGCTGCTATAAAATTGTAGGACACTCTGCAGGCCCAAATGAAATTATGAAGAAACAATGCAAAACAGCTACTGATGAACGTGCTAAGTTTTTATGACGTCATCGCTTTGTACGTCCGCCGCGCGCAAGTGCTGCTCGCTCGGCAGTGCGCTATCCCGTTCCCGTTAATCATCCTTGGGTTCATCAATATCGGCAGATTGCTAGGTATCGGTATTGGCAGCAAATGTGGTATCGGTACACCCCTAATATTTATAATTTGAAAAGTGCTCAAGTGTAGTTTTTACTGTTTTAATTAGCTAAGCATCTTTATTTTTAACTACAGTCTCACTGCCGGACCTTCACGAACTGCAATGACTATATAGCTACCGTATGCAACAATTCCACTGACTAATAGTTATTTTAAAAATGTAGCTACACAAAAACGTCTTACATGTTACAGTAGGCTAAAGTGTTCATCATTTTTTATTCAATACTTCTTTTCAGAACATAGTGACTAACCAGCAGCTAAATGTATCAGTCATAGGCAGTGCAGTATGAAATACCTTAGGAACTAGCGCAAGATATCAGGTAATGTTAAATGAGCAAATTTTCCTAGTGTGATCTTAAGCTCTTGTGAATAACTGTAAATTGAAGTTTTTCACCTCACTTAGCACAAGATTTTTTATAATATTTAATTAATTATGTACCCTTATCTCATGAAATGGAATGTTGCGCCTTCTGGAGTACTCCATAGGTTATTTAGGTGCGCGGGATGTCGAATTCTTTACATCCTCCTAAGGAGCATAGAATGGGCCACAGAGTTAAGGTTGTCCATCCTATTTAACGAAGAATTACACCGTGGCCACTTTCATGCTCCTGCTTATCCTTTTGTATTCTCTTCTTCCTTCTCATCTACCTATCTTAACTGCTTATGCTATAGCTACCTAGGTACCCATTTCTATTGATCTTATGTGGGAACACCCTTGTGCATAGGTTCTAAGTTTCACTCGACACACTACCTGTGAGTATAGGCCTTAATGGCCGGTGTATATTGCTAAATTCTCATAGAATAATCGTTCCATGGTTTTAATTTTGTTCCTCTCTCCCTGTATCTACGTGCAGTGTTACTTAGGCATTCACACGGGTTCCCTTTTTTGTCTTGATGTATTTCATGTCAATTTGCCTAATTTTTTGAAACACCATTGCAATGGCTGAGTACCTACTAATACAGCATACCGTATTCTAATATCGGACCATAGCTAGCGAGCTATAGCATACGTATTTGTGAAGAGGCGTTTGAAACGTAAGATAACATCATTTTATGGTGAGGGGTGTTATGAAGCTATTCAATATTGTAGTATCTACTGTGGCTTCTTTTATCAGAAATGCGTGGGTGGAGGCAATAGAAAGAGTGAAGGAGAGTCTGGTGGAGGATGCCGATGGAGGCCTTTCTCTCGGCGGTGTCAACTCAGAAGGTGATAAGGAAGAGGAGGACTCGAGCGACCCAGACGCTAACAGCGGTGTGGAGTACCTGCCTGCCCCTCATGGCAGCACTGCCCTCGGGCCCTACAAAAAGAAGAAAAAACTGGTTAGTGTATTTAATGGGGAGTGACACTCGAACACTTTCAGAACATCTTTCCTCTTGCCTACTAGCTTCCTCTCACTTTCAGACTCGTAACGATGCTCTTTCTGTTCCCCATACTCTACGACTCTCTGTTCACATGCGTATTGTTCCAGTATGGGAACATCCTCAGCCATGTGCTCAATATTTCTCTCACATGCCACTTTATATTTGCGCCTCATGAACCCAAGGGACTCAAGTGCCTTCTTCGCAGGATATATAGCAGCTGGCCCCTGTTCCTGCTGAGAAGGTTAGTTTTGTAGGGATAGGTTGGTTCACTAATTTCCCCTTCTGTTCCGCAAGGTGGGCCGCCGATATGGTGGCAAGCGACCCATCCCATGGGACTCCTATCAGTTCCCACGTAGAGGGCAACGGAGGAGACTCCCACCCACGAGTGTTTGCTTTCTTCTGTCTTCTTCTCTTTCGTTTTTTTTTATCTCCTTCTGAGCCATTTCGTTCAGCCGAGCCGTGTCGAGCTGGAGATGCTCACGCCTTATTTCCTGCCAGACATGGTGCACCTGGCCAAGATTGTTCTAATAAAACTCAACTGAGTTCGAGTCAACTGCTAAGCTATATCATACAAAATTGGATCGCTCTTATATAGTCTTCGTATCTAATACGGCGGGAAAACCCACAATATGACAATAATATCGACTTCTCGCATTTGACTATGGTCAGTCAAAGTTTCGTCACGACTTGAGTCGTCCATTTATATGTTTCTGTCGTGACTGCTTTGCATCTTTCCTCTTAAGTAATTTAACTGACGTTCTTTGTTCTGTGCTTCCTCGTTCCCATGCCTAGTGTTTCTCTGTACCTAGATTTTGAATTGTTCT
Source organism: Parhyale hawaiensis (assembly GCA_001587735.2). Taxonomy (NCBI): domain Eukaryota; kingdom Metazoa; phylum Arthropoda; class Malacostraca; order Amphipoda; family Hyalidae; genus Parhyale; species Parhyale hawaiensis. The sequence goes on from LQNS02007216.1 coordinate 26,630,303, forward strand.
CAACATAGCGACTGCATTACCCGTCCTTCTCTATTGGAACAGTGAAGTAGGCTATCTAGGAAGCCTCACATAGATAGTGCAGGAAATTCAAAATTTTGTGGTATTTTCTGTTAGACGATTCAGTAGCTATAGCTAATATCTCGACGACGAACTCTCATACATAGGTAGTAATATCAGGAATGCATTGATGTAATTCGAACAAGTAACAATCGAGTCAGTATCTAATGTAAACGCTGCTCACACTGGATCCTATAATTTGCATTTATTGACCAAGAAAAAGATTTTGTTTCATGGTTTACCGCCCAATTTTAATACCATTGTTTTGTATTGGCGATTGCTTTCATTTTTTAAATAATTAGAGCAATTAACATATTGGTAGTTCCAGTGTGAAAAAAAATAGTCGCCAGTGAATTAAACAAATCCTTATGTATGCATATCTAGCTTGAGACGATGTCAGTCTCGTATCCTGCTGCTTAATGAGCCAATATTTTGGTTATTGATATGCTGAGCCCTCGGGGCTATATTCCTTTAGGCCCTATCCCTGTGTGAATAGGTATATAGGTGCGTATGAGCATCACTCATCCGGCGGTCACGAGTGCTTTTCTCCAGGAGACGTTGCAGCTGGCCGCAGTTCCTGTTGACGTTAGTTTTTGGGTTAATTAGGCTCTCTATAGTAAGTATACTGCCCCTTCTGCTGCGCGAGTTGGGCCGCCGAATAGTGGTAAACGGCCCATCCCATGGGACTCCTGTCTGTTCCCATGTCCGCGGGCAGGACCCTCAGCACGTGTGTTTCTTTCTTCTGTATTCTCGTTTCGTTTTTCGTTTCTTGGTCTTGTGCGCGTAGCTGAGCGAATAGCTCTGCCGTGGATATGTGATGCTTTGCGCTGTAGCTATTTCCTGTCCGTAGTTACATACTGGCCACCATTAAAGTAATAGAACTCACCTGAGTTAGCCTTTACTGCTAATCTATACAAAATTGGATCGCTGTTATGTAGTCTGTGTATCTGATACGGCAGGACAACCCTCAATATAATATTGATATGGTGAGAGCCAGTTTCTCTTCACTAAAGGTAGACCTGAACTCGAGTTTGCATATAATTCGTATGCTGTTTGGTTTCCATTCAACAGTTAAATTTACTTTTTATGTGTGACACTACATGTTGCTCCTTCTGTATTGAAGTCAAGACGCATAACCCTTTAGCTAAAGCCCAACAAAACGTTGCTAGCTCGTCGATGTAAACATAATTCAATAGGGTGATGAATTTTGCTTGTTTTATAGAGTTGATGTAGCTATTCACAGAAGCATATTTATTTTTAAATGCTCATTTATGTTATAAGTTAAATATACGGTTCTTTTCTCCTATTGCTTGCACTATAGGTACTATTGGTATTGTTTGCCTGCAGTCCCTCGACAGTTTCGAGCTGCTGAGCGGCCTAGGGAAAGGCACGTTTGGGCGGGTTGTGCTTGCGAGAGAGAAGACCACCGGCAATATATATGCCATCAAGATGCTCAGGAAGGACGTCATCCTCGAAAAGGATGAGGTGGAACACACTCTCACTGAGAACAGAGTACTGCAGCGTATAGATCATCCCTTCTTAATGGTGAGGTGTTTACTGGAACCATAGACCACGCCATACATTTAGTGGACACTGAGCCCTAAGGCAGATTTTGGTCCCGCAATTGGGCCTGACTGCACAGTGCCGCAGACTCATTATATGTTCTCCCGTTACTTTTCCTTGCTTTGTTTAGGCTATTTGATCTATTTCTTTTAGATTCAGTAATAACTGGCAAGCCTGTACATACGGTACTTCTAAAACTTCTATCATACGCAACAAATTCACAAAAATATTAGGGCTTAAAGTGTAATTACGTAGAGCAACTGGTTATGCCATCCTTTGATATTTGCAGATAACTTATTTCGCAATACTGTAGTTAGCTAGTGAAATAATCACTCACTTTGTAGTACAGAAGCTTCTCAAATTCGTCCCATTCTCGATTTGTAATGAAATGCCATGTAAACAGCTGATGAAAAATGTTAATGAAATTTATTAGGTAGCTACACGGGCTAAGCGCAAAAATCATAACAGACAAGGAGAGCTGAAAGGTCAGTTGGAGCTGCTGGCAGCCCTAAAGTGATGGAGCCCGGCCGCATTTGTGCCAATAGCTGGGCGCAGCACCCCGTGCACCCGAGCGAGCGCGTATAATGACTGGATGCTCTTACCTGCTTTCTCTGTTACCCATCCCTGCGCCTCCCTCTTTAAAATTGCCAGATACCTACTTCGAACTATTCTAGAGGCCATTCTTTGTCGAAACGAGTTTATTTAGATGAAAAGCATGCAGAAGTAAAAGTTATATGGATATATGATGCTGTCGTAAGTGCCGTCACGATAATTAGAGATAAGGCGATTGGTATTTAATTCTATTCCAGGAATATAAAATATTGTATAGCCGTGTGAGACTGAAAAAACAGTTGCATGCTCGCAGTGCAGCGCTTTGCGTCTACCACTGATCGACTGCAACTGCCCTTCGCAGCGTAGATATCATGCTGTTGTAGCAGTTGGAGAAGGAAAGGTGTCTGCGGAAGGATTCTTTGAGGATTTCAAGACGACAGAAAGTAACTGCGATTGCATATATACCCTTGGGAATTGTCCGCTTAAAGCTGCTGATATGGAGCAAGAAGTTTCCACACAGGATCCTGTGCCTTCAGTAGTAGACATCATTGACTCCCCCTGCAAGATACTTCTGAAGACACTGCATTATCTGAGTGGGCTTCGACACTAGAACTGTTAGATAATACTCTAGATTTGCTCCATTCATCTGAGGAGAAAGTGCCAAAAACCACAGCTTTATTCTCAATTGCTTTCTGCGTACGATCAAGCACGAACGCCACCTATACAATGTTTTCTAGGTGGCCTTTCAGCACTCTGAGCGAGTGCGTTCATGCATACGTATAATGTAATGAAACGACGCCGCTATCTGTTCTCCTCGTTTCGTTTTGCGTCTCTTGGCCTTATACGGCATGGCTTATGGAATTAGTTCAGCAATGCCGCAAGTCTTTGAGATGCTTAGCGCATTATTTCCTGACCACTATTACACTTATAGAAATCATCTAAGTTCGACTCTACTTCTAAACTACACTATATGAAAGTGGATCGCTGTTATTTACCGTAGTATTTGTAGCTATCTGATGCGGCGGGAAAAGTCTTACCTACAGTATATTAATAATAATACTCGGTTGAACATAAGTTAAACCCTAAGTATTATGGTGATGCTAGTTACCTGTGTGCATTGGACGAGTCAGCATATTTGATATTTTTACCTATCCGTTTTGTCTGCATCTATCACTGTGTTCTTGCTTTTCAGTACCTCAAATACTCATTCACAACCAAAGACCGCTTGTGCTTCGTACTAGAATATGTGACTGGAGGCGAGCTCTTCCACCATCTCACCAAAGAGAGCATCTTCTCTGAAGAGCGTACCAAATTCTACGGTGCTGAGATATGTTTAGCTTTGGGCTACCTCCACAGGTGCAATATCATCTATAGAGATCTTAAGGTAAGCTGCCTCTCTTTGGTTTCTTGTATTCACTCAAGTTTCCTAGCTATGAAATAGGTGTGTAACTACACTGTAGATACAGTGGTTGCCAGTGTTGCAGAGTCAGACACAGTCTGAGTCCAGCCAATTACGGACTCCAGCTCCTCGAGCACCAAATAGTTAACCAATCGGAACATTATAGGCATGTGTTCATTGTTATTGGATACATTTCTCTATTTACACATAGACAGTCGATAAATGGCCGTAAATTCCCGATTGAGTAGAACCTACTTTTACCGATCATTTAACAAAACTGGTTCTTTTCCTCCAGCTCCCGTAACCAGCCATTTTCGGACTTCGACTCCTGAGTTCTGTCTGTTTCTGACTCCGACTCCTTGCCCCCTTGAGCATATCCGACTAGAAATCTGCAACCCTGCTGGTTACCAGTTCTCTTGATCCTCCCCTCCGGGGGCGTAAGATGGGCCGTAGGGTTAGGTTAGTGTAGGTTCGCCCATCCTATGTTAGGGGAGCAACGACCCAAGGGGGTTGGTGTAGGTTACCTTAGCTATTAGCTAGGCCTTCAAGACGTCTGTCTTTTGTGCCCTCTTTGCTTCCTTCCGATTTCATACTCTTACTGAGATAACTTTTTTCTGTTCTTCCTGTTCTTTCACGACTTGCTGTTCCCATGCGCATTGATCCCGTGTGGGAACGCCTTTGTGCATGGGTTCCCCGTTTCCATTGACATCGGAACTGTCTCTTCCTTTTCCTCTCTTAGAAGAGCTTAGTACCGATTAGGGAAGCCCTCAGG
>LQNS02007216.1:26662842-26673803 GCA_001587735.2 Parhyale hawaiensis
CTCTTTATTTTACTGTCTCGCTTCTTAGTGTTAAGCATTCAAGCAAGTGTGTCACTGGACCTCCGTAGTGCGATGTGATTCACGTGTTCTCTTATTGACAAGTGATGTGTCTCGAAGTAAGAGCAGGGTAGGTGTCATTAGTCAACTAAGATGGAGTATTATTGCCTTGATAGTAGTGGAATTATACTGCAGAGAAACCGACAGAAAAGGGTTTATGTAGTGGTAAATGTCTAAAGCTTAAGAAAAGGTAAATGTGTGTACATAAAATGCGAAGCTTGTAGTCTGTTGATTTACTCTTATCGCACTTAAAAAAAAATGAAATATCTGAAAAATGCCTTAGTTTAACATTTAGACAATAATGATAAAATTAGACTAATATTGTACTGCATTTATATTTCATGTGGTAAAAGGAGTTATTTGATGCGTGCAGGAGCACGCACTGATCTATGATCAGTCAACTATCTTGGTAACCTAAAGGTCGTGCGGTCTAGAATACGAATTGGAGGGTCAGCAAGAAAATCTTGAGAAATGAATGAAACACGCTTAGCCAGTTTGGTCTTTTCCAGGAGTTTTCGTAAACACAGCATCGATATGATAAAATGTTTGTTTACATGCATTGTATTACATTTTCGCAGAGCACCGTTTTTGCCACCTGGCTCAATATTTTGACTGTGATTAATTTGTGTTTCTGATGGTACTCAACCTTTCAAATATTTGCTGTCGAAGTTACACATAGATATATCTCCTGAGTACTTGTGAAGGGTTCAATTATGACCAATATCAGTTGTGCTTCAAATTTGTATCCAAGTGTGTCAAAACAGCTTATTTAATTCTCGCTTTCATGTGGTTTCCTCTTTGTATTAAATTTCTATGCTCTTTTTCCAATATATTGTGAGATCTTTACGTGTGTTTTACTGATCCAGCTGCAGTATGAGACCCAATCGCTAAGTCTTTTAGTTAGGTAGGTTGGCGAATAGCTCGCCCCTTGGGGACATGTATAACTTGTTATGTGCATTCTTTCAATATTATTTCAGTCACAATTCTATCCTGTGCTGTATATCCCATTTCCAATAAACCCCGTAACAAGACAAATAAAAAGACAGACAAACAGCGAAGAAAACATAACCTTCTGGCGGAGGTAACAGAGGAGCTGATTTCACTTATTCTTTCCTTAACTGGTGATAAAATAAGAGCTAAAGCACTGAGCTGAATAGAAAATAAGAGAAATAGTAGTATCCAGATCAGAATGTACAGCTGTTAAATCTCATTACAATAGTCCACCTCGGAACTTCGTGTGCGTTTTCTTGTGCTCAGAGTAAACACTCTGAAGAAAAGAAAAAAAAACTCCTATGGGAAGAAATAAATATTCTTTCTTTTTTTTTTCTTGTACGAACAGTAGGTTGTGAAGTATTATTGTACAGTCAATTCTTAACCTAGCGAGTAAGACTCCTTGCTTATTGTTCTACTCTACTGTACTGAACATGTATTGTAATACAACTATTGTATGAATACTTTCCTACAGGGAGAAATACATGATTTTGAATTTGAAGAGTAACTTTATTTACACAGAGAAAATTCCAAAATCTAATCTAATGGCGATGACACACGCTAGTCAGAAGAACGAGTATCGTCATCTTTTCATGCAAATGGGTTGATATGTCTATTTAAATAGCACACACTTGCAAAGAATTTTGATTTATAAATCCCCCAGACATCATAAGATGTCCAAAAGTGAATTAACGGCACTTGCGGAAAAAACTACTCTGGTTACCTTAAGGCTATGCTTTAAGAGAGTTCGACATGACGTTCGGACGGAAAGATAACGATACCCGTTCTTTTGACTCGAGTGTGTCATCGCCATATCACAAACTTGTGCTTCGCGTCTATATATTTCGTGTGTCAGAGCAAAACGTTTAGATACTGTGTGTACTCCACTTGACTGCTTACTGAAAATCTTGGATAAATGCTCAGGATGATGGACCAAAATTCAGTTTAAATGGTTTCTATGTAATTATCCACTATATAATAAAACACAGTTGTTGGTCGCTTGCTCCAATATTGGTCTATCTCTCCGTCACGCAGTTAAAGAGTTTAATAGGAGAAAATTCATGTACTGAAAAACAAGTTGAGATACCATACAATTTCAGCGCTTGGAGTACCGGGGACAAATATAGCTCTGGATCCCGAGCTCTGAACCCCCAGCCTCTGGGTCTCCGCTTTCATTGTTGAATGATATCGTAGTAGTTGAATCTTCACGCTGAGCAGACGCCTTTTTATATTGAACTAGTGCACCAAACTAAACCCTTTTGTTGAATAAGTCATGATACATGTATTTGAAAACATCTTACCATCCCATCGAAAAAAGTTCACACCACTTCAAAATTCACAAAGTCCACCAAGTACACAAGGCCACGAAGTTCATCAAGTCCACAATGTCCATCAAGTGCACAATTAAAAGCAACTAAGTTCACAAAGGCCCCTGGCCAAGCCTTCACTAATAACCCAGGAATTCCCGGGTTCGTATCCTGGATACGGTTTGGCAAAAAAAAAGTTGGGTGCCTTGGAATTTTTTTTCTTCAGTATTAGATAGGGGAAAAATAAGGCTTCGGACAGACGGACGGACGGACGGACGGACGGACGGACTGACAGACAGCTCTCTTATTATAGTATAGATTTACATCGCAGCCAAATTTCGACGCTGGAGGTTCAACAATCAGTTGGTATCCACAATACGGTGAGCCTTGGACATTTCCAGTGAATTCTTTTCCCAGAACTATTTTCTTAGTGCAACTTAACGTTTAATCAATTCCAAGCTGATATTCACTCCTTATCTTGCAGGGGGATATGTTGCTATCGCAAAACTTATGGTTGTACAGTTTGCGTTTCACTAATGGAAGATCAGGCCTGCAGGGATGAGACCTATAATACAGCAAAACCTGTACTGGGAGCCGGAATAATAAAAAGCTCAATCACAAAATTCTTGCCGTCATTTTTGACGGCTGGGACCTCTAGTTCATTTAGAAACTGCAGTGCAGCTAAATGTAAACTTTTCTTTGCAATGTAGGAAATGCATTGAAAAACATCAAAACAGAATTTATCGATTCTTCAATAAAAGTCCCAGGTGAGAGGCAGTTATAGAATTTTAGGACTCAAAATGATATAAAATAGCCTTAATTAATTTCGTAGTACGATGATGATGATCTATGTTCACACAGTGCCGAATTTGTGTTTCTGGGTAATGAATACATTTCCTCCCCTGTGTTATTTTTAACGCTACTATCTTTGTTAACATTCATCATCATTGATAGGAGTAAATCATTTTTATAATTATTATTATATTATCAATCGTGTCGAAATTATTATCAATATCCTAATCATACTAGTATATTGTTGATCATATTTATGGCCTATCGTGTTATAGGAATGCAGCTATACAACTTCCTGCTCCTCAGGCTATGGTAAAGGCGCCTGAAGGTCAGTAGTTAACAAGACAAGTTTGCTTTTCGAGGCTGTCTGAAACAGTTTACTCTGACATCAGTGTCGCAGGTACCTAGGTGCTCGTCATAATTAAACTCGACCTTTCCATCGCAAAAACCCCTTACAGAGCATGCGACCATATGTGATTACAACACGGTGTAGCCTAGTCCTTGGGTTACAAACACAACGCTCCACATACGAGAGCGTTTTCCAGCCACTTGGTTAAAAGGCAAGTAGTCATTTTCCGAGGTGGTGGTGGCGACAGTGAAAATGCTACCGCTTCTTACATGTTGTCACGGCTGCATATCGTGATGGTTATTGCTCCAGGTTTTCCCAAGGCCCAATCCTCTATCAGATCCAAAGCTGACCAAAATCTGCCCTTGGCACATTTAGTTTGGTGACCTCTACGCGAGATGAATTTTTTTTTGTATCAAAAATACAAGGTAAGATATTGGAATGAATTCTTTTTTGGAAGAGCTGCCGTTCATAATATGAACTGGGCTGAAATTGATCACCTATCAATTTGATTTTATTTCAGTTTAGTTTAGTGAACCCGAACCCACCTGGATAGTGAGTAAAGGTGTAAGACCCGTAGCGGCGCAGAATGGTGTTCTCCAGAACGAACCACAGTATCATGCTGCTGGAAATTGAGCCCAGTACGATGTACACCAACGTTTGAAGATCTTCATTCTTCTGTACCCTGAACATGCAAGATCTTAACAGTCAAGTGATTATATGCATTCCAATATTCCATTCCCAAACTATTCCGTAATTTCGATAGAGATAGCTACATTCAGTCATTCAAAACAAGAAATAGGTATTCCCATACTAGTTTTGTTGATGTGTGCGCAGCGTTAATATATGGCGGCTAAGCATTTGCATTGGTTCCTTTCCTCTGTTCGTGCTTGATGTCCGCTGCAATGAAGGATGCATTGGTGCTGCCCTCTTGATTTTCAGGTTAAACTTAAGAGAGATGAGAGCAATACTAATACAGTAAAAAACGCAAAAAACAGTATAACCCGTTTTTATGAGAAGATAATAATGGGTCATTAATGCCTTCACAGAAAAGAGGATGACCATTAATGACCATTAGAACTATAAAGTTTTACGTAAAAAGCTAGAACATACGGCAATACCACAGGAAACTACAACATCCATGTTATGGCTAGCCTGATTATTATAGTGAGTAAGCCACTACACGTCAGGCTTGAAGCGTGAGAGAGAAGTGCAACACTGTAATAAAGACCAGTATGTATCCATTTATTATTTGTTATGAAGCAATTTATTTTTATTGATGAGTTCTTCACCTTCAAGAATTGACAGGGTAGCAAAGCACTCAAAATTTCTCGTTTTTACTGCCGCGGTCGTGATGCTGCAATTGAGTCGACAGGGCGCTCCAGGAAGCAAAGAGCGTAACGGGAGGACTCACGAAAATTAGCACCAAAAAGTGACGTCATCATCGACGAATCTATGGCAGAGCAGCCTAGGAGTATTTCAACTAATTTCACCAGAAAAATCGTCTTAAATTGCAAAATTTATCTCTAGCGTGTAAATAAATGAAGATAATATACGCTAATTTAGCCATAATTTATAGAAAATTGCAGTGCATGTCGGTGGAAACTTTCACAACACTAGCGCAGAATCTGTTCCCTTTCGGCAACTCAATTTATCTTCTTTTTCTTGATTGAAGCCTTATTTACACTTCATATTCACTTCACAGAATATATCTATTCCGTACCAACATGTATAAGCACCATTATAGCCAATTCTGTACGCGAGAGAAACCACAGTAACAGGTAGCCTATTGCCCGTACTTTCTGTACTTGGCGACAACATTTTTCGGTATTTTGCAGCTCAATTAGCTGGCCAGTCTTGAGCTTGAGACTGAATTAAATAAATCGAAAAAATACGATAATATGTTCTAGAAAACCATATACGAAGGTCTGAGGCCCCACACCTAAAATACTTCGACTCGTCGATGTGATGTAAATTTGCTACGTGCGCTCACAGCTATATTTTATTTCAGTCCTATTGAGTCCTCCCGTTGCATTCTTTGCTTCCTGGGGCACTCAACTGCTGATCTGCAGTTGTTATATTCAGCAAAGAAGTGCGCAATACGCATCTGAGAGTGATGGCCATGGGCTCCACAATACGCACCAGAGCATGCGTCTAATGGGCACAATACACACCTGAGCGTGATGGCCAGCATGTAAAGAGCCGAGATGGTGAGCCAGGTGGTGAAGGCAGCCATACCGTTGTGCCACAGCAAATTGTATGCTACGAGGTCAAAGCGGGCATGACTCGCCATCCATGCCCCGTGCTTCTTTACTCTGTAGGGCAGTCGGCCATTATACCTTTGTAAAAATTTTGGTCACTATGATGGTGGATTGATAAGTTACCGTTCAAAACATGGTAAAGCCGAGGTTGTGCAGTTCACTCTTTCAGTGAACGTTCTCCTTGACGAGAGAGTCTGAAGAGCCCTCTAATGGCAGGAAACTTGGTAAAAAAAAAAACACGTTCAATCTCTTGAGCTAATCTTTGGAATAACTTCGAGATTTCAGTACAAGCGGTGACTGTCTTCAATCAGTTCACCAATATGACTGGCGCATTTAAACACTGACACATTTGAGAAGCCACTTTAACTTTGCAAAGAATTAAATGAAAATCTTGAAGAAAGTTTCACTAGGTCTTTGTGCTTTATTCAGCATATTCCTCTTTTTCCTTTGACACAAATGTTTTGAATACGGATTGCATACTAAGAAAACAAAATAATACACATCTTAGGTTTAAATATGAATATAACTCTCATAATAGGAAATTTCATATTCTAATAAAAAATCGCCATCTCTCTCTGCATTAAGAACTAAAAACCGATATTTTCAACAAGTCGAGACCAGGAAGCCAAAAATGTAACGGGAGAACTCAATGGGACTGAAGAAACACTTAGCCGTGACGGCATGCCGTTGAATGACGTCACACCGACGACTGGAAGTATTTGAGGGTTTGATCTCAGGCCTTCGTACGTTGGACTCTTAGTAACTAACCAAAAATGTTATCAGAGTTATATTCTTGGCGCGAAAGAAACTATAGGAATAGTTACTGCTCAAACTTCCTGTACTTGATGACAACCATTTTACCGTGTTTTGTGTATGGGTGCAGCTCAAACAGCTGCCCAGTCAGGAGCAGGAGATTGAATGAATTAAGTTAAAAAAATACGGTGATATGTTTGAATATATTTAGTGAAGAGCACTGTGAACTAAATATGAAGTGTAAATAAGGCTTCACTTCAAAGAAGAAGCTAAATCAGGGCGCCATACCGTCAAAGATCTTACCTCTGGTGATGTGAAATTTTCCACCAGCCTAAACTGAAATTTTCTATTGATTGTTTTTTATTGTTCAATTAGCATATGTTTTCTTCACTTATTCACGGGCTGAAGGGATGAAATTTGTAATTGACAACAATTTTTCTGGCAAAATTAAGTGGAATACTCAAAGGCTACTTAGCCGCACCGTTCGTCGATGATGACGTCACTTTCGATGCTAATTACTGACGAGTCCTCCCGTTACGCTCTCTTTTTGCTTTCTGGTCGAGACCATCATCTCGCGACCCACCGAGTCCAACCTTAGGGGACGACATACTTCTTTGCACACCGCCGTTGCCATAACACTATGAGCTACAGCAAAAGGTGGCATGGAAGGACATACACACAGACACTAGAACTGTGCATCCGCTTAGATGCTCCGCGAGTTGAAAAGACCTGTTACACTCGCAGGTTCATAACGTCGGTCAGAAATCTAATATTATGCAGAGAACATCCAGGCTTATTTCGGACAGGAATCGAATATCACACAGACAATAATACATTAAGGATTGTGGGGTAGAAATTTGCATAACCCAGAAAATGTACAGGTTTCTGTCAGGTAAAAATCTACATTACACCGACAAGATCTAGTCCTATGTCAAGTGCAAAATCTGACAACACAGACAACAGCCAGGCTCGCGTATGGTGAAACTCCAAAACCACCCAACACCCAAAAGGTGATGTCGACTGGGTGGAAAAGCTTGTCTTTGGATGCATTCGATTAGGACATAGACTCAAGTTGCTCAGCTTAAATCGAGTGGAAAGTCAATTCAGACCATTCTTTTCACCATTTTGACTCGAGTTTAACTGAAGCGGAACAGGCTTAGGTCGAAAACACAAGTCTGCTGCGGAGGTCGTTCGACTTTTTTAAGCGTGATGCACTTGACTTTGCCCTAATGTAAACAACAATAGTGGCATGGGAACCAACTTTTTTCCTTTCGGTGAATTAATATAAAGGCAGAAGAAACAATTTTTAGAATCTTAACCTACCAAAAACAACGATTTTATATAAAAAATCATTACAGTAGTTCGTTTTCTGTGAAAGCCACAAAAGAATAGAAGAAAACTTATTTGAGGTTTAACTTAAGTATATTGCTCTGATGTCATATTACATACGCTCTGCTGCCTGACTCATACCATGGATTAGCAAATGATGAAAACATATCAGTCACCCGCGTAGACCAGTGTTGCGTTATGGTTAGCTAACATCATCACTGTTGTTTCCGACCCGTCATAATACTAGCAAAAAATTAGCAGAGTCAGCACCATATTTCTAACCTATCTTAGGGAACGACAATGTTGCAGCTTGCAAATAAAAATTCCATAAGATTTACTTCAAAGGATGCTTAACTTCTAAATGTTAGGAACGTAGGACATATTTTACTAGTGACATCACAGCTTAGGTTAATATTTTACAGCTCAACTCCTAAAATCCGTTCGATGGTCACATGCTTAAATTGCTCTGAAAAGTCAAATCAAGTGCACTTGAATATTCGACAGCGATGTCCCTATCGAATACTCCTTACTTAAGCTTACCAGCTGAAATTTTTGGAAATAATATTTCAATCGCTTGGAGAGTTACGGTGCGTTCGACTGGCCCAAAGCGTCATTGACTGGAGCAGTGAAAGAAAGTCGAATGCATAAGCTTTAGTTTTCGGCGGATATTAAGACTCAAATTACATTCAGCAGACATTGTGACTGCAGACACATAAACCGTGCAGCTCATTGTTGTGCATATTACCTCCAACAAGGAGATTATGTTTATCACCCACGAACAAAGTGAGAGAGGTGATAACGTTTACGTTGCAGATTTAAGTATATATATTAGTATATGACGATTATAGAAGCAGTTGAAGAAATTTTGGTACCCACGACGCGCGTTTCGCTGTTCTCCAGCTCATCAGGTGGGAGGATCAAAGTTATTAAATTTAGTTCTTAAAATCTTGCCATCTCAAGAAAATATTAGTATATATATATACAAAGCATCGAGCCAGGACTCGATCTGGGGACCTAGAGATTACCATGCCGATACTCTACCAGAGTACCAGGAAGCCACAGCAGCCAAAAGCAGCACAATGCACACAAGGTGCTTGTGCTGCCCGCTGCATTCTGGCGAACATATTAAGGCAGAGCCGCACGTGTATATGAGGGAGCTCATCCGTCTACCCTGAATGGTTAATAGCCTGGAATATCTTACGGATAATTCCGGTAGTTGACGGGACGAGAAACTGTAATATAAATATATTCCTCTAGTTGGGCCGTAAAGAGCACATTTATGTTATATATTACGTGCTTAGTAGCTTAGACCTCTCGGTGGTGAAGTGACAACGGTTCGGCATCGCATCAACGGAGGCCCGGGTTCGATTCCCCGGACGGCACGCTACGGATTTACACTGCGCGGAGCACTCCAGCACAGAGAGGCCAGGCGATGCACGATGAGGGATCCTAAATTGACTCTCAGCACGGACTGCTTCTCCTGCTCTTCACACTACTGGATCTTCGAAATTCTAGAATTAAGGCAAAAAGAAAACCTCGATATGTGTATCCATTGTACCCTGTATACAAGATAATAAATGATATTTGTTTTGTTTTTTAGAAGGGGACTTCTTCACAATGACAAAAATGAGGTCATGTCCTCCTTATGTATTAGGGGTATCTATCGCTACGTAAAGAGGACGTGAAAAATCTACGGACCGCTCCGCCGTCTTCTCGATAGTAAAACGCGTTTTAGAATCTGCCACCCACCACCACCACCCTAGTACAGAAGCCCTTCCCAATGAGCTCTTACCCCGAGAACCTTGTAGGTTAGGTAGGCAAGGACTGGTTCGTCTAATATGCTGTTTTTTTTAGTGTTTTTTAGTGTTTTAGAACGTATTTTTGTATATTAGAGGAACCAGTCCTTGCCTACCTAACCTACAAGGTTCTCGTCGTAAGAGCTCATTGTTGGTTAGCTGTTCGTTAGTATACTTACAGTCTTTATATGCTATTCCTACCTTATTCTCCCTTATTCTCCCAACTACAGGTATATATATGTATATATTTGTCTGTCCACCCAATAAATGGTCGAAGGAGTTGAGCTGTGTGCATGATTTTTTTTTTGCAGGGAGCCTGATGGGCTGCCCTCGACGTGACCCATGCAAAAAACCGGGAATAGCTGGCCATAAAAAATGACGGCGATGAAATTTGTTCTCCATCCAAAAACAGGTAGAAGGAGTTAAGCTATGTTGATGATTTTTTGCAGGGAGTCTGGTGGATTGTCCTCAATGTCACCCATACAAAAATGAAGGAAAAATAGGATTATCGGGCCATTAAAAATGACGGCAATGAAGTTTGCTCTCCACCCAGAAACAGGTAGAAGGAGTTGAGCTATGTTAATGATTTTTTACAGAGAGTTTTGTGGGCTGTTTTGGATGTGACCCATGCCAGAAAACTAGGATTAGCTGGCCATTAAAAATGATGGCGATGAAAGTTGCTCCCACCGCGGGTGATAGTCTTACATCACGAGGCGTTCTAGTTTTATCGGTATTTTTTGTCCGTCATCAACACTGTTCAAAGTTATTACGACTGGATCTTCATGAAATTTATGGGAGCCCCTAGGAATGCCACGATGAATAGATTATTAAGTTTTGGTAATGATACAAAACGAATCATGAATTCAGGACCAATCACAACTTTTGTTAGCACTGCGTTGACATGCGGAGGTCGGTGCTCACGAAGTGCTTCTCTAGTTTACAGTCTGATAAGAAGGAAAGGACCAATTATTGAAAGTGTCAAGACAAAGCCTATGGCTTAGCACAGTACACTAGGGAAGTGATACTTGGAGAAGATATCATCAATATGCAAAAGACATACATACATTAGCCGTTTCGCATCAAACTCCTGAATTTTCGGTAGCGATTACTATCTACGTGTGGGCTTAAATTCTCAAACCCGCTCGTGAGCAGTATTTACCGAGTTTTAGTTGGCAAAACCGCTAGTCATTTGCTTCCGCTGAATATTCCAATCTCAAGTTAAACCTATTCACCTTACTTATGGATCTCCGTTTTTGGGAGAGTTCAGCTACAATGCTAGACTTAGTGTAACTTAGCCCCAATTGATGCACCCAAACGCTCACTTCTGGTA
>LQNS02007216.1:26679740-26692789 GCA_001587735.2 Parhyale hawaiensis
TGATCGTAAGAAAACGACGGAGGTGAAGTAGACAAGTGTGAGCCAGGTGAGTGAGGTTTAATGACTATAGGTGGATGCGGCTGGCTTATAGTGGGATGGTGAAGCTGAGAGATAGAGGGAATGAGATTAGCACCGAAAGGTGCTACCATACCATATTGTTTCATCATCCATAATCGACTTTAATCTCTCATACACTACTATATTCTACTATAATCACAACCATAATTTCCGACTGGGTAACAGTCACTTCCGTCTACTGGACCGACTTATTAGTTCAGCCAGAAGGCTGTGCGCCAAAAATACCTGGTGAATCTGTCTCATAGGAGGGAGGTGGCTGGACTCTGTATGTTTTATAAGGTGTACAACATGCAAATTATCAGGAAGATAATCTTTAGCCCGACTCTTCAAATTGTGGCAATTACTTACTTTTAGTTGGGAAGAAATTGGGATATTGCGATGGCCACTCTGATAGTTTCCTGTTGAACATATACTGCACACATTTTGAAAAGTGCTTATGGACAATTCGTGCTAAAAGATTACAATCAGCCTAAACCACAGGCTACTAACATTATTAGTTATATAGGCACTTAGTCGGTCAATGTACACTTTGTACAGCCTATTTCTTTTTCACATTTATGCTGACGAGATAGAGGCTGATTTTCCTTGAAGTTCCACGTTTAAAAATGTGCTAGCACTTAGTACTTCTCAAATGTATCATTATTTGTTGGTAAGCAGTTTTCAATTCGCTTACGTAGCAAATAATGAAGGTATTTCTTAGGAGAAGATTGTATTTTACCAAGCTACACACTCATCTTCCTGTTTACAGAGAGGTACTTAGCAAGCTCTGAACAAAAACATTCACGAATGTGTGAGAGCATATTTCCACATCATTGCAGCCGCACAGGTACAAGGATGAGGCTTAACTATAATGAGGGGATTGGCAACATCTTTTTGCGATGACTTGATCCGGGTACGTCCATTTGCAGTGTACCTCACTAACACTAGCTATGGCACAGAATCGTGTTTGCTCGGTGTGCTGGTGTCGGTGTAGTAACTAGAGATTCCAGATTCAAGTGTTGACTTGTTCCCCAGCCTTTATTTCAATAAAGCTCAAGGTTAGGAAAATTAATAAGCTCCCTACCTGGATAAGTGAAGGAGTTAACGGGACTAACATGTATCAATATATTTACGGGGGGTTGTGTAATTCGATGCACATATTTTAACCATATATAGAAAAATGCAAAATAAAACGATTTTCAAGAGTGACAAAACCACAAAACTCCTTTGTTTTCGAGAAATGATGACCTGAAATACTTAAGGAGAGGGTTCGCATGAAAATGAAAAGTTTTTATTTGTGGACCGATTTGAATGAAACTTGGTATACAGATGTAAAAGAAAAAAAATTGTTTTTACCTTAGTACTTTTTCATTTTTCCCATAAGAAAACGAAATATTCAAAGAAAACGACAGGATGGGGGCTAGGGAAAACCCTACTTCTACAATTTTTTAGCTACAGAGATGATTTTTGGTATCAAAAGAAGCCATATTTGATTTTCTATAGAAAGAACTTTTTAGGTTTGATTTTCGAATTAGGAGACGAGTGACAGAGCAGTTTTTGGAAAAAAAAACCTGCAATTTTTTCTAGTTATTTGAATTTTCTCAAAAACTGCTTCGAAAATCAAACCAAAAATTTTTACCCTTCTAGAGTATCAAATTCCGCTTCATTTGTTACCAAAATCATCTGTGTAGCTCAAAAACTGTAGGAGTATGTACCTAGGTTTTCTCCAGCACCCCTTTTGCCGTTTTCTTTCAATAACTCATTTTCTATGGGAAAATGGAAAAAATTACATGAGTCAAAACAATTTCTTTTTCGATTTTACATATCTATGCTAAGTTTCATTCAAATCGGTGTACAAATACACAAACAAAAAAGCTTTTTATTTTTGCCCGAACCCTCCCCTAAATATTTCAGGTCATTTCTCGAGAAGTTACTTCTCGCGTGCACCACTGAATCGCCCTTTTCCAATCTCGACGGAACTCTGTTTACAAAAAAGATGGAGTCGCAATGGATTCGCCATTGAGCGTAACTTTCGCGAACTTTTACATGCGCCATATTAAAAACCAAGTGAAGGCCAGCAGCGCAAATCTTCAGCTAATGGCATACTGCCGATACGTAGACGATTGCTTCCTCACTGTGAACACCGTAAAACAACTCGGCTCCTTGAAAAGTGTTTTTCAACGGACATCAGTTTTCAGCTTCACGCACGTTTTGGACGTCACAGTCGATAACAGTTAAAATAGTTTCACCGCATCAGTTGCCAGTAAATCAACAAACGCCGAAATTTATCCGAGTGTTGCTAGCGAATGCCCACAACGCTATAAGGACGGTACAATATGAGCACTCATTCACTTATGCTACAAGACATCCTCCTCCTGGACTCTGTTCGACCAAACAGTAAAATCACTGAAGCAAACCATCATTGATAACGGCTACTCCAATTCCGCCTTCGACAGAATTCTCCAAAGCTACGTTAATGCAATCAACCGGCGAGACACTTCGACAGGTACAACAACCATCCACACGTACGGTCGTCTATCGAAACCAAATGTCACTAGGGTACAAAACAGACGAACACATATAGATGCAAATTATCAGAAACAATACCACCTGGCACCTTCATCAACAGGGATGACAAGTTATGCCCAGCTATCAAGGTACAATAAGAGCCCATCACTCAGCTCACTAGTCATGAAAAACACACCATGAACATGACACTCTTGAAAGAAACTAATGTCATGTATGAGTATACCTGCCAAATTGGAGATTGTGAACTCGAGAGAAACTCATTTAATGGCATGACAAGTACAACACTTTCTCGTAGATTGACAGTTCATCTCAGCAATGGAGGACCGAAGACGGTAATGCTGGGGAGACATATGAATTTCTATTCCCAACTGGTTGCTCGGATGTGCAGCTCGCATGCCGTTTCGATACATACTTAAAATCGGTAGCATAGATACCGTGGCATAAATGACGTCCGAGTCTCGCATCCTTGCATCAAACTGTCTGTGTAAATGCCTAGTGTGTCCCCAGCATAAGGCGCACACCCTACAGCAGCACAAGACTACTTTGACTACTTCGGAGTTGCGGTGGAATATTGTGGTGCCAGCTACTAGCATAGCTCTGGTCAAAGTCAGAGTTCATTTACAGAAGATAGTTGTGTCAAATTTGAGTGAACGCGCTTCGCTCCTATATTTCCAGATTTGTGACGTCAAAATTACGTCACGCCACTGCGGAAATATCAAAGATTCCTCGCTGCAACAGTGGCGTGACGCAATTATGACGTCACAAACCTGAAAATTTAGGGGCCTAGCGCATACACTCAATTTTGACACCACTATCGTCTGTAAATGAACTGTGACTTTGACCAGAGCTATGCTAGTAGCTGGCACCACAATATTCCACCGCAACTCCGATTTTCAATGCCTGCAACTGTTCGAATCACTATCTATCAGAGCCAAGAAACCAACCATCAACGCCCAACCATCAGGATCAAGCCGTACACTGAAACTACACGGAGACCCAAAAAGCTGCGCAAGTACCACCGTGATTGACTGGACATACTACGAAACACACCGTATTTTAGAGATTCTTATTTTCACTCGCGTATGGAAATCGTGGTCGCTGACACTGTAATTTTTTCGAGTTAGTTATGGATATTAGGCATTTCAGTGGATCGAGCCCGCGACTTTCGCATAGGCGCGATCGCAAGGCTAGCGCTGATCGAGAGCTGAAATACATGCAGTAACCGAAGTACTAAAAGCTTGCTTAATATTAGCACTCTCATCGCTAGCCTTGCGATCGTGCGGCGCTATGTAAATATCCCGGGTTCGCTTCTCCACCTGATGTATATATACATTATAATGTAATATGGCATCCATTCTTTTGAAACATCTGCTGTTTTACCTGTAATTCATTGCTAGGATTCGTGGTCGGTCGTGTGGGTCTCTACAAGCGTTTAAGTCAACTGTTAATGGTAATTCAATAGATAAGGAAACTTATACGCTTAAGATTCGTTCAATAAAAGGCTTGAAAAAATGATTTCCAATTTAGTTCTGCATAGAAAACTCTGAAACATCACACAAACAAACTTTCCTCGTCTCCCGGGCGCTCTATCGTCGTTCACGACGATTTTGCGTTCAAGTAAGGTTTCCTGCGCGCGCCACCACTAAAATAAACGCTACCTAGGCTAACCTAACCTAGCCTAACCTAACCTACCTTTACCTAACCTAATCTAACCTCCTTACCTAACCTTTTAATCTAACCTTACCTAACCTAACCCAACCTAACCTTTCTAACTTTACCTAACCTAACTTAATCAGCGATACAGCGAGCAGCGCGGCGGACCAACTTGAGCGCCGATCACACGCACACGATCTGCGTACACAAACATGCACACAAATCGTCGCGAACGACGATAGCGCACCCCGGGCCCGTAATATGAAAGCAGAAATCTAGAAACAACTCGCAGAAATAATTATTTTCATGTATCTTTCAATTTAATTATGGACATGGGCAGAAAAGCTTGACATAGAAGTTTCATAGACCTTTGACTGTTGGACTTGAGTTACGTTGACCTAAGTAAGATTAGGTAAGAAATTATTAGGCTAGATTATAATAGTTTACATCAAAGTAGTTTGGGTGAGTATAGTCATATATAGGTCGGGTGAGGCCAGGTTTGGTTCTGTTTACTTCATTAAGCTCAGAAAGGCTTTAATATGTGTGAAAAAAAGAAAAATTCTATATAAAATGTATACTTAAATCTCTCAGTAATAGTGGTATTTTTCCACTTGACTAACAGTGCTCTTCCCAGATCTTTTATCAGAGCTGACTACCGGCATTTAATTAACATAATTTTTAACAAACTTACTATAAATTTTGCAGGGAAGCAGCCATAACAGGGTCGCGGTCCAGAGATTGAAGGTCCATGGACTGGGCGTCACTGGTAGTTCATATGCCAAGGACAAATCACGGATCTCATTTTTGAACAGACCTGCCAGCAATGTAGAGAGTTAATACAGAGTTTATGTTCTATTAATAATGGATGATGTGAGCAAAGGGAACAACAGCAACAAGGTCATATAGTTATTTTGTTTTAGTGATAATGAATGATTTGAGCAGAGGTAACAATCAGTACTATATAATAATTCCCGTCGTGATTTTATTTATTTATTTATTTTTTATATATTTATATCTTTCCTGTCACGCTCTATGGGAATAAGATAGGAGAAAATTCAGATTTCAAAATGTAAAAAAAGTGGGGTACCTTGCAATCTTTTTCTTCGGCGAAGAAAAAAAGTTGGGTACCTTGCAATCTTTTTCTTCAGTATTAGATAGGGGAAAAATAGAACTAATAAGATAGGAGAAAATTCAGATTTCAAAAGGTCAAAAAAAAGTTGGGTACCTTGGCATCTTTTTCTTCAGTATTACATAGGGGAAAAATGAGGAAGCCCAAAAGACGGCGGGGGTTTTGGTGAAGTGTTAATTTTTTGCCGTCATTTATAATGACGGCACGGGCCACTAGTAGCAAATAAGATGCCTCATGGCGTAAGACCATCATCTGCGGTAAAGGAGGGGAGGGGGTATTGAAAGTGCAGAGTCGGGAGTTACAAATGCAATGCCGTCATTTTCGATCGCCGGCTTACTTTAGAGTTTTGGCATTTTTCATATCTCAGTGAACCCACACTGGTGGCCTGAAAAAAATTGCGATATTAATTCAACTCCTTCCTCCTCTTTTTGGGTGGGCAGACAAACAAAGAGACCTACAACCGTATACGAAAACAGTATCATGACTCTTTGCTTTGCTCGCGGGTGATAACAAGGTCATATAGTTATTTTGTAGTGTTGTACTATTGATTATTGATAGTATGAGAGAAGGGAAAAACAACTTGTTAGTACACTTTTTATACTCTGCTGATAATGGATGATGTGAGCAAAAGGAACAATGTCATGATAACAGTATCGTATTTTGCAGATGAGTTTTGAACCTACTGAACCAGCCTTAGGCACAAAAATAGACGAAAATATGAAAAATTTCCCCATCGAATTTATTATAAAACGGTGCCGTTAAAATATGTGGTCTAGCTGAGAGTCATATATATATATATATATATATATATATATATTAAGCAGGTTTCGTTGAGCGAAAGAGGACATTGCGTTTTAATTCGTTTTGTTTCCAACCTTTCCAAGTGTCGGAAGCTACGTTTTACTTCTTCAGAGCAAGTTCGTAAAGTAGTGAAAGACAGCCATTTAGCTAAAATGGTTTTAATAAAAGCAGTCATGGCGACGTTTCGGGTGTACAACGCCCATAGTCATGCTATGTTTAAAATGGCTCTGGTCTAGCAGCGCACACGGTTATATACCTGTTGTTTGAGTTGCCAAGTAGTAATTTTCGGGATTTTTATTTCGTTGATAAAACTATTCTAAAATTTAACATTTTTTGGCAACTTCGGTAGAGTTAATGAGATTTTTACTAAAACTGACAAAAGAACTAACAATTTCTATTCTGAAATGTACAATAGGTCTAAAGGTTCATATATATATCAGAGTTTCTCGTCCCGTCAACACCTGGTATTATCCAGACAAGGGGCTCTCCGTCCGCCCTTGTGTTTAAATAGAATAAATACAAAGAATCGAGTCAGGATTCGATCCGGGGACTTAGAGATTATCACGCCGCCACTCATACCACCAAGCCACAAACAGCTAAAAGCAACGCAAGCACGCAAGGTACTGGTGTTGCCCGCTGCATCAGTGCAAGGATATTAAGGCAGAGCCGTACGTGTATGAGGAAGCTCATCCGTCTACCCTGAACAGTTAATAACCTGAAAGATCTCACAGTTTCTCGTCCCGTCAACACCTGGTATTATCCAGACAGGGGGCTCTCCGTCCGCCCTTGTGTTTAAATAGAATAAATACAAAGAATCGAGTCCTTGCACTGATGCAGCGGGCAACACAAGTACCTTGCGTGCTTGCGTTGCGGCGTGGTAATCTCTAGGTCCCCGGATCGAACCCAGACTCGATTCTTTGTATTTTTCTATTTAAACACAAGGGCGGACGGAGAGCCCCCTGTCTGGATAATACCAGGTGGGTTCCTCTCGCAGTAGCGTTTCAATACTTCTATTGCCGTGGTTCACAATATGCTTAATAATAATAGAGTTGACTGACAATAACGCCATCAGCTACATTGATATATGGTGCTTCTTGCGCCACATCACAGTTGTCGCCGAAAGCCCGTCCCCATCTTCCTACTGCTTAAGGTAATCCATCGATAAACATGACCGCGCGACGGCCTCAATATCATTGCTGCGGTCGGTGAATGCGCCGGTGGCTGTAAAGGCCGATGCAAGAGCCGCAGCCCGCAAGGCCGATTACACTCCGGACAGCGGTGGTCAGGCCCCAGTGGTGAGGGAGGCTGCTGGTATCTCTGGTGCATCTTAATTCTCTTCTGAGTCAGTCGGTGATTCCGCTCAACTTCAAAGTGCACTGCACCCTCGCTGCAAGCGGCACACCAGGTGGACCTGTCTGTTGTAAGTACCTGAAGGCCTTCCTGGTCGATACTGCAGCTCTTCATTGTACTTTTTAGAATGTTCTTATATCTCTTCTTTGGTCCACCAAGGCGCTTCTGGCCATCGGACAATTGACCAATTAGGACACATTTCTGGAGCTTCGAGTCCAGCATCCACTGCCCATGCCCAACCATCGCAACTGTCCACGGCGCAGCATACACTCAACACTCGGCAGACCAGCACGCACAACTAAGGAGCTCCGTGTTAGGTATTGGATCGGGCCTCGATACCAGGAGGATCTTTGTAATGCATTGCAAGACTCCAGCAGCCGAATATGCCTACGGTACAAAGTAAGGGCCTCCGTTGCATAGAGCAGCATGTTTAAACACATAGCCCGATCTACCGCAACTTTCGCCTGCTGCCCCAAGTTATGGTTTAGCACTACTCATTTCCGGATTTTTACAAAAGCGGCGGAAGCCTTATTAATGGTTGAGTTGACCTCCATATCAGCCGAGCAGTCTGCGGAAAGCATGCTGCCGAGATTGTTGAAGTGAGAAGAGGTCCTCAGCTCAGCCCCATCCAG
Source organism: Parhyale hawaiensis (assembly GCA_001587735.2). Taxonomy (NCBI): domain Eukaryota; kingdom Metazoa; phylum Arthropoda; class Malacostraca; order Amphipoda; family Hyalidae; genus Parhyale; species Parhyale hawaiensis. The sequence goes on from LQNS02007216.1 coordinate 26,687,892, forward strand.
CTGGACGGGAATCCCATCCTCCGGGGCAGCACCGTTCCACTGGTAAAGTATTTCTATTTTCTCAGTATTTATAGCTAGCCCCAGAGCACGATAAATATCATGGATGACATTCAGCGCTTCTTGTAGGTCATCCCGTGTGTGTGTTACAAATGCACAATCATCATATTGTAGTTCGGCAATCTCCTCTCTCGAAGTTTTTGTTTCTCTCCTGCAGGCGCTGAAGATTGAACAAGTTACCATCTAGTCGATACGTAATACAGATTCCGTGCCCACGACGGAATCTTTCACGAAAAAGGCACGTAGCCGCTGCAAGATAAATGTTGAACAGCACGGGAGCTGTGACGCATCCCTACTTGACACCAAGTTCAACGACAAAAGGCTCCGTCTCCTCAGCCCCCAACAGAGATGCTGGCTTTCATGCCATCATGGAAAGCACGGACCACGGCAATGTATTATCCAGGGCAACCGAATTTTTGCAACGTAGAAGCTTGATATATTGGAAACAACTCTGACAAGACTATACGCAAAAGCAAGCAGTGCAGGATTTAGCATACAATGTTAGGCCGTGGGAAGTTAGCCCATGTCCACAGCTTTGACCCTCTCGGTGGTAAAGTGACTGCATTTCTGCATCGTACCCTAGAGGGCCCAGGTTCGAGTACCGGACGAAACGCAAGGGATTTATGAAGCCTGGAACACTCATGCACTGAGAGGCGAGGGGAAGTATGACGACGCATACCCAAACGGACTCTCACCCCGGACTGCTTCTCTCGCTCATCATAGTACCAGATCTTCAAAATTCTAGAATTAAGGTAAAAGATAACCTCATTAGGTGCATCCACTGTATGCAAGATAATAAATGAATATTATTATTATTTTTGTGTATCTGAGGCATCTCATTAATAAAAACCCCGATGATGGGCAGACAGTGCACGGCATGTTAGGCGATAATGTCGCAGGTAATTAGACATTACTGCAGTTTCATAGCTCTTCCCTGAATGTCAATTTCAACGATTCAAAAGTAAATAAAAACATATTGTTATCCAACATATGACAACTCTCTTTGGGATAAATTCACGAGACAGGCGTATAATGATATATTTTGGCGGATGGCTGGTGTTATAATTTTTTATTAAGATACACTCGACTGTCGCCTGGGAACGGAGGAACTCCGTAAGGTTAACAACCACCCACGCAACCAGCTCAGCAAGCGAAAGAAAAAAAAGAAAGAGAAGATCAGGGATCACAGAATAGCTCTGTATACACATTGTTTAAAGCTGCCAATACCCGCACCAGCAAAAGCAGAGTCATCAAGACCATTCCAAACATCCACACATGATGGAAATAAGGAACGAGAAAATTGGCCTGTACGGCATCGTACCGGTTCCATGGCAAAGTCATGAAGAGCACCAATTCGGCGACTTTACTTCACCCGAACAAATTACTCCGGAAGAAAAACCGACAGTGGATGACTAGGGCAGTTATATATTTTATAGAGAAAGCAGATCCCGCCAACTCTGCGACGATGCGTCAGATCATAAGGTACAACACCATCCAGCATGAACGCACATCGACGAAACACTGACTATTGGCCGCTGAACCCCAGACTAAGGAGCAGTATTCCAGAAGGGGGAGGGCATAACAATAAAAGCAGCGACGTGTCAACTCTACCGAACCAAATACCCTCCAAGCACGTCACATAAGACCGATTTTCTGCTATGCTCGTGAGGTAACCGAATGGATGTGGGGGCTCAAACGTCAACTTTGGATCAAAATTGACACCCAAAATTACCAAGTCATCAACCACAGGCTACGACGCATCATCCAGCATGAGTGCGGGGAAAGCAGTCTCACTACACATGACCTAGACACGAGCATGGTCTTAGTCTTGCCGGCATTTAGCTTAGCTTCATCCCCAACCTAGAACACAAGGACTCAATCAGTTCCAAATCACGCTGATGATATTATGTAGATATGATTGAAAATGTCTGCGTATTCTTACGCGTAAATATGCGTATAGACAGCAAATGAGTGGGGAAATTCTTATAACTCTTTGCTTCAGAGAATGTGCTTCGACTTACATTATCAGTTTGGCGATCAAGCAGCTGTGGGCTAGTATTCTGTATGTGCGCAACGCATAAGGTATAATGAACTGACCGCACCCTCTACGGAACCCACATGCATTGGTTCGTACTGCGGATATAGGCCAACTGGCCTCATAGGAGTAATCACGGCTCCAATCGACCACGAGTCGTTAAGAACTATGGCGCTATCGACGTGCCAGCGACCACGATATGTGCCCCCTACACTCCCATTTCTGGGGTCATGTAAGTGCCCCCATGGTAGCTGTACATACCAAGCAACTTGCTGACTCAGCGAGGTGGGAAGAAATGAAGCGACTCTGGCGCAAGGACAGAAATGTACTAATGATTCAGTTGCAGCATGGTACGTTTAGAATTACATCGGGAAGGAGGAAAATGAAAAATATGCATCACACCCCGCTGTACACTCACCCGATGCCGCAGCTCAAAAAATACGAATGGACGCGATAGCCATTCTTTATGCGCTGAACGTCACTAACATCAGCATTACTGCATTAACACAAAAATCGTAGAAGCTGAAGACAACAAACTAACAAAATGTTAAAGCAATACTCGATCTGCAATGAAAAAATCAAGAAATAGTGGTTGTATAGACATAAATTTCAACAATCGGTAGTATAGCCTAGCTCGATCGCTCCAATTTCCCTCACAAATAGCAACAGTTGAAGTTTTGAAGGAGTTTGATGAAATGAATATCTAAAAAAAAAAAAAACAGGCAAGGAGCACCAGTCTCGTAAAACATTTAACTAGTGATGTATACAAAATTTACGGCCCATAGTGCACGCAGATTGTGCTGAATTACCACAATAAATATTACTGGAAGGACAGTGATAACCCCTTGGGGAGAAAGGAACAACCGCGCTGCAATAAATACCCTGGCAAAATTTGGGGTGAAGTTCGCTCACTCCAAACCTAACCTAAGTTCAGTATGATGTTGCCATAGATGTGGTGAAAAAATGGGCGGCGGCCTTAGCGGTTTAAATAAACTCAAGCTAGGCTTTGATATTCCCAGCTACATTGCCATCTTCTGCAATCCGGCCTATTTTCTACCGATCACTTTTCAATGGAGCTTGAGAGGACCACCAGAGCCTCCAACCTGAGCTAATTTCCGCCTATCTGTCTTGTTAAAGCGTGAGAGAAAATGGATAAACAGATAAATAAACAAACAAACAAACAAACAAACAAAAACAAACCGATAAATACACATCGGTCTTTATTATATTGTAGATTCTAACGCGCTGGGTATGACTAGTTTCAATGGCGTTGAACTTTTTTAACAGAACTCGGCAGCGTTGCTATGCAAGTTAGACTATGTAAAATGAAATGATATGCGCTTTACACATAATCCAGTGTGTATTTTTTAGTATTTCTAGGTTTGCTAACGTGCTAGACGAAATTCTACAATTTGCGAATCACCATTCATATAGTCTCGTTACTGACGCTAGACATGTTTATGAGTTGGGCAGACCTAAGCGATATTGTTGTGGGGTTCGCCCTTCCTGTGTTTCGTCACAGTATTTGCGCCGGAAGCTGTTTTGAGTTATGGATGTATGGATCTGTGGCAACACTCGTTCGTACTTACTGGAGAGTTGGTTGGCAGGTGACTGGGACCCACGCTCATTGATATATGAACTGTTTTTTTATCATAACTTCTGATTCGATAAAAATTCTAGCAGAGCAAATAGACATAAATTGTACTGGTGCGCAAGGTGGTAACCCATTTCTATACATTACCTCTGTTTTATTTTCAGTTTGATTTGTACTTTTGATGTTTTTCGTTTCGCTTAGTTGGATTTTCTTTCGAATGAGTACGTTTCAATTATCTCAGTGATTCTGATCCGCTCTACGACGATTAGGAGAGGTTTGTATATTTTCTACTTTACAATCAAATAATTGGTAGCCAAGTACTGAATAGCGATTATTTGTACGGCACATCGGCGAACATAGCATTCATTCTGCTGTATTGAAACCGAGCCCTGCGCATAAGTGATTTAGTTCGATCTCTCACAATCTGTTCAACCAAGTTATGTTTTGAGTGCATTGCGCATTGTTCACTGTTAATATGTACCATAGGTAAATGTAGTTGTCTTTCAGTAAGTTTCTAAAGTTATACCATTGCTTATTTCATACTTGGATAGGTTCGTCCATCCTATTGTGTGACGAGTTGAGTCATTGCAGTGATCCCATGGGTTTCTTACCCTTAATTAGGTTTGTTAGGGTCATTTCGTGTTTCTTTCCATGGCTCCTTTTGGGTTTACGTTTGTGTTTTCTTTCGGGTTTCCTTTCGGGTTTCTTTTCGGGTTTCTTTTCGAGTTTCTTTTTGGGTTTCGTTTCGGGTTTCCTTTCGGGTTTCCTTTCGGGTTTCCATTCGGGTGTGCCTTTTTATTTCCTGCCGGTATTCCTTGCGCGATTTCTTCATTATTTCTTATTGACTCTCTCCCCTCCTACCAAATATTCTGTTCTCTCTCTTCTCTGTCTGCTGTTCCTGGAGCGTAGCTCCGGAGTGCCCTTGTACTTTGGGATCCCGTTTCTGTCACCGTGTTCGGTGTCCCTTATTTTCCATTCTTTTCTCTTCTTCAGGCTTGAAGCAATTGATACAGCTAGAATTATTTTTGCGCTATGGGCACCAGGGGACCCTGTAGGTTATTTTAATATATTTGCTAGGCCTTCGGAACGTCTGTCTGTCGTTGCCACTTTGCTTCATTACGATATCATATTTTTACTGACCTTACTTTTATCTGTTCTTCCTCTTCTTTTCCGGCTTTTTGTTCCCGTGCGCGTTGATCCTGTATGGGAGCA
>LQNS02007216.1:26752090-26776717 GCA_001587735.2 Parhyale hawaiensis
CCGTGCCTACAGAGCAACACTAATTTTTACTGCCCATGATACGCCTCGGCATTGCCTTCTCTGTACCCAAGATTGTGTAACATGCCGCAGTGTAGTGCTTATTCAATAATCATATAACTAAGTATACTAATTAAATCTACCGTATTTGTGTACCATTATTATTATTTATTTTAAAGAAACGAAATGTTCGAATATATTGATATTCATTTAAATTGATTGTGTTTGATTTTCCCACACCCTAATGATATCGTAACAGTGGGGCCCCGGCCTAAATTGCCATAAAATGCAAGCTTTACCGAGTTCGTGCTCCAAATTTGAAGAGATGCATAGTTTCGCTTACATAGAAGCTTCACGCCCATACAAAACATTCATACACCGAGTACAACGAAAAGCGAATAAAAAATTAGTCTGCAGACTGGCAGTAAAATTTCTGAAATTAATATTATTCATTTCTATTCTAAACAACTTGCAATAATTTTACTCAGGCAGCGATTGCAAGCACCTTTCCCGTACACTTTTATGGTGCGTGTGCATCAAAATGTCGCCGCAGGCTTGACGTTCTGGCAATTTTCCCGTCAGAAGCAACGAAGACGTCGCCCATCTGTACAAGCTATTTTACTTGCAGCCGTAACTGATGGTCCCACGTGGGTCGACGGAAGTCTGGCTGCTCACGTGGAATAAGAGAATCAATTGGTTTCGAAGTGCGATGAAAGGATATTGAAATAACTGCATCATAAGGGGATATTGTTTATTTAAAAGAATCTGTACACAAGTCAGAAGGTACCACACAGTTATTTCTTATCATCATGAAAGACTGTCAATTTTGATCAATGGCTTCCAAAATTAATTAGAAAATTTCTGCAATAGAACCTCAAGTCGATATAAGACGTGCTACATATATTCAGGCAGCGTCAAGCAAAGAACAACTCATAAAATACTCTTGAAAATTATACTTCTACATAACTACTTATCCACAATTTCAATTAATTATGCAACCCTTGTTTGACATTTGGTCGTCTGATTTGTTCGTTCGATTTCTTCAGAGCGCTTAGAGAAGAGCGCAACAGTCGATCTGATCTCCAGACTCAAGTTGCTGTTGTCATGCTCATGTTGTGATAAACTTAAAAATAAGCTTGTATAATATCAGGCTTGACTTCTCACCGAATGGCTGCTAATTTACCTCGTAGGAATAGCATGATGCAAGTAACCATGTACGGTCACTTGCCTGGTAAAGATGCAGCACAGAATGAGGAATACTTCTATTCATGACAGGAAATATAAAGTTTTTCCATTGAGAACAAGTTAGCTGTAATGATAGTCGTCTCTGAAGCAAAGCTAAGCGAGTGCTCTATAGGCAATAGTACGGTGTGTGTGACAGTGTGTCCGTACTGCTCAGGCGTAGATGTCTGTTCGCGCTGACGGTTCAGTACATGTCGAATGAGTGTGCTACGGTTTGTGTGTTTCTTTGAGAATTCTATTTTTACTCTGTAAGCGAGTCGGTTCTAACGAGGAAAAGCTCTGGAGTCGAACACGCTACATTTCTGAATAAGAGAGCTGCGACCGGCAGCGTCTTTGAATAAGCCGAAGTCATCTCCGTAGCTAACCGAACAAACAAATCTGACATCCTAAAGACAGGAGAATCCAAATGAACTTCGAGCTGAAATAAAAAAAGAAGAATGGGCAGTTTTGCAAAACCCAAATCGAATGTGTTCAAAAAAGAATAGAGTCCAATAAGATAGCATCCAGGTGAACTGAATAGGGGCGAACAGATGAGAATAAAATAGAGTTGAGTAGGAATCGAAGTGGACAGAAGGAAGTGACCTAATAAAGTTGAAGCACGTGCAGTACGATAGAAAATAATAGTATATACCTAAATATTAGACCATGGCAAGATGAGCATTCGCTGGGACACCTTGCAATCCTGGCGATGAAGCCGATGTCAGCCATAGGCTAAAACATCGAATTGCGTTACATAAACTACGTCATAAAGTGCTGACACATACGACATAGAGTCGTGCTGCAATGTCAGCTTCATATCAGCTATAACTATACACGTGACATGTTTTAATTTAGCTAAAGTCTATGCATAGGTAAACATTACCGGAGATGTACAGAGGGGTTAAGGCAATATATGTCTAGTGCTCCTCAGATCAGCTGCTTTTCTTCGTTTCTTCCAGGCATTGCTATGGGAAATTAATCCCTGATGAAATAACGCTCTTGTATTTTGTTTTAGAGCTGGCAAAGTATGAACACGAGTGCAAACGAACGCAAGTTGTGATGACGTCACTTGACTGTTCTAATATGTGGTTACATGCAAATTTGCGCTTCTTTATTCGTGACTGTGATAATCCAGAGAGGTAAATGAACAGGAGGCATTCAAGGCACCATCGATCGGCGCAACGAAACCGGGCTAAGCTAAGCCCATTAGGCTTGACTGCTCAGAATTTCAGTCAGGTACGTTGGTCAGATCCTCTTGGATCTACTTTCAGTCGTTAACCCTAAAGCGATTACGCTTGAGACTTCTGAAAACACAATCCTGTTCCATGAAATTATGGGGTTTTCGGATAACCGTCTGAACTTAAGTGCAATCGAGTTGAATCTCACACCTGCACCATGATCCAAACTGGTGAAACCAACGCTTTTCTTCAAAATTCCAGGCAAGTGAAGCTTATTCCTTGTCGGCAGTTCACAACCAGTAATCCGATATCTGGAGAGGCGGCATCCGATACTCGCCTATAATTTTCCGATTGATTTTTGCTTTGCTTAACTTGCTGTCAAGGCGATAATCGATGGCGCTGAGTAGAACGTTTGGTAAAACGGAAACCTGTGCACGGCGGATCACCGTGCACGGGACGGAGCAGGAGCATCGCTTGTAGTGGGGAGAACAAATTCGTTTTCTTTCTCCATGCGCAGTAGGTGCGGCATCAAACTGAGCTACATATTAGATTAAATTTTTTTTTATTATATTCGTAATATTTCAAACTGGATATCGTGTCCCAAATCCAACCCATGAAGACTAGCATTAAAACCCCCATCCACTTAGCTCCGGCCCTGAGAGTATGACGAAGAAAACCAGAATTAAAGGTGCAAGTTTTCTCGCTAGCTTTACGCAGTAACAAAAATTTAGCATTGTGGTGAACAAAGAGACAACTTGAGCTGACATCATTGCACTATGAAGTGATACTTGAGTGCAAGTTACTTTGAGCGGAATAATGCTCTTAAGCGCTGTATTGTGTACATGAAATGGAATAAGCTGTTCAAAATATAGGGGACGGAGGTATATATGCTGGTAAAAAAGCCAATAATTGTGGTAAAACTAGGTAAGATGTCTCTTTTTAGTTAAATTGCACATCGAGCTCGACATTTATTATTCTTAGTAAAATATTACTTGTCAGTGCTAGTGGGTATGAGGTTCTAGACAATGAAGAGGAAGCAGTTACCATGGGGAGCACTAGGGTAAGGCAAGAGGGTGCGACAGTATACACGGGTATCCAGGGGAACGGTCTTGGAGCAATTGTACTGCTGGTCTTGTCTCCGATTATAAATAATACGGAAATAATTATGTACCAATTAATCCTCTAAGAGTGAACATGAAGGTCACCACATTAGAGGTTTCAATGCTAAAGAGCAAGCGATTTAAATAAGCTGCAGAAGAACAAAGATACCACGAGCAATTTTATTACATCGCATAAAACCAACTGCAGTAATGTGACTGCAAAGGCAAGCGTAAAAACTACATAGTAAATGTAAAATGGTAAAGATCAGTTTAAAAATTTCAGAAGGAGCGCAACCAAACACAAAGCGTACAATTTCATTATAAATTTTACAGTACAGTACTAGTAATTTTCGGGACATGTTCCGTTAGTAAAATATTGCAAGTCAAATTGCACAAATGAATATCCAAGCATAAACCGAGACAACACCAGCAACGCTACAACCTCAAAGTCCGATCCGTTATAGTTCCATTGATATTCCAAACCTACAACCGTACACAGGGACAATATTTCTTAGAAGATATGAAGACTTCAAGTTTATGAACACAGTGGATTACACCTAAAACTCGGACCGGAACCGGCGAAATGTTCGTCATTACAGTGGCAAAGTCATTACGCTGCAGCAATTAAGCGTAACAGAGACTGCTAAAAAAATGAGTACACGAACTACGACTGGGAAAAATAGAAGAGCGGTGACATACCTGATGATACTGTAAAACGAGGCACTCAAAAGTGCTCACATATTTACTAGCCGCAGTTGCGTAGCTTGGCACTGCTTTTTGCAGCCCCAAATGAACGTGTTGCGTCAATGTGCTGCGGTGTGTCGACTTACAAAATGGCGTCAATTTAAAAGTAAGATTAGGCCCGTAAATTTATTTTGAATTATTATAACCTGTCTTCGACTTACCGCTACCGAAAATTTGAATACGGAATGATCTTCAGGATGGCTCGAGAAGGCATACGAAACGCATTCGCTTACCACATCCGGCTTATGATTCTGTGTGGCAACCAAACACGCCCGTGGCATGCAACAAGTGATGCTATTGGCTTCTTAGAACGGGCAATAACCAATGCACGGGAGTCAAGTGAAGTAGCCACTTGCCTAGCGAGCAGTAGCAGCTGTTGAGTCTTACACGCAACGCCCAGCTGCGGCGTGTTGCAATCACAACCCGGTGGTGACGTGTTCCACCAACGTCCACAGCTAAAAATCGCGTCGTCATCTATCCTGGCTCACACCCAAAGCAATCTGATTGCTTCATATTGGGTCATGTCTGACGTTTGACGGGTTACAGTAACTCAAATAGGCCTGCGATTGCAACACGGATGTCTAACGTTTGGCGGGTTACACTAGTTCAAACAAGGCTGCGATTGCAACGTGGATCAGCCGTTGCTGTCCCTGGACGGGTGTAACGGGCAGGGAGTAAAGGACATCAAGTTGTCTCCTAGCAGCTACTGACACGATTTTTTTTCAATTTTCTACTAGATTTGAAGGTGACTGGAACGCGAGGTGCTCGCTAAGCAAGGGCTCACTGCACCATACCAGCGTGAGCTCTGTGTAACAGTGGCGACTCGCACCTACTGAAGTGAGGCCACTGCACAGCTCTTTTGCAGGATCTTTGCAATTCTTCGTGAACTGAAAGATGTAAAGGTAGAGTCAACTTGACCGCACCCTTATTGGGGAACCTATAAGCACTGGTTCGTGCTGCAGATATAGGACAACTGGCCCCAGAGATGCGTACGGCTGCAGCCCGCCACAGATCATCATGAACTATGGCGCCACCGACGAAATGTTCTTATGCAAAGGCCCGTGTCCCCCTCCTTTTTTGTAAAAGGTAAATGCCTCCACGGCAGCTCTGCATACCAATCAATTGCTGAGTCAGCGCGACTAGCTCAGCAAAGCTCACTTGCTTGGGTTGGCACTCGAACCTGCAACGTCCAGTGTTTCGAGTGCAGCACCCAAGGCTGCTAGAGCAGTTGCTACTGAGGTTGCAGTGTAGTGTCACTAGTGATCTTCTAGTTTACAAAAGAATTAGAAAAAAGCTAGATTTTAAGGTGGGCAGCGCGTGTGTAACTACGCGCAACACTAAAAAAAAAAATTCAAGGAGCAAAAAAGAATAATTCTGTAACTTATCTTTACTAAAAATGCAATATCCGTTGACGCATAAGGTGATATCCATGAAATAGAGTAAGGACGAGTTTTTGGTGGGGCTGCGAAAGCATTCATGTGGGAAACTGAAAAAGTATACACACTTTCAGGGTACGAATGATAAAGTAAAAATATATAGATACCAGAAAAAAAGGACATCATCCACACCTTTTAAGACAAACCTACAACAATCACAGACAACAAAATCGACGTTTAAAACCAATAAAAACGAGGCAAGTTTACAGAACATGAGAAGTTGTGAAAAACCGAAACTACTCAGCTAATTTTTTCCTTAATATTTTGGGCAAAACACAAGTGGAAACATTTCGGTAAAACCAAATTCAAAAAGTGACAGAAGCATTTTGGAAAAACCTACGTTCAAAAAAGTACTTTAAATTTCCGTTCACCAAGCTATTCGAATGCATTATGGAACATGCAGGCATTGAGTAAGGAAGCTAGCAAAGTCTTTTAAGCACACACACACAGTCACACAACAGCTAATGCTAAGAAGATCTGAAACATTTACAATATGGCTAAGGGTATAAAATAGAATTTTCTCCATTCACAACACCCCTTACTGTACGATACATAAGTATAGTAAAATAGTATTGAAAATATACTAGTGTCCTGACAGTGTTGCCATTGGAAGCTGCGCATCTAGTCATCATAAAGAGTCCTGCATTAAATGGTGAACTTCTATGGACGAAAAAAGGCCGATTCGTCCACGTCCATAATAAGGACGAGCTAACAAACCGAAGCAAGAAATTACGGCGCTAAATTAGTTCACACAACTTTTGTAGTCGCCTGCAATATCATCGAATGAATTTCCGCAAAAGAGATAGAGACGACGAATTATTCACGAAAACTATGAACTCGGAATTATTGAATAAAATGAAAACACGCAAAAATTCAACACACTGTGACAAACGACGACGGAAATAGTGCAGCTTCCTATGACAAGAGATGTACTTTTATTGTAATGCTGTCACAGCATAAATTTTAACATGATACTGAATCAGAAAGTATAAGATTCATTGAAAAAATGTCTATACCAGCATGCCTGCCTGTGCACTCGAGTCACGGTACTGCATGTGCTCGTTCAGCAGCTATCAGCAGCCGGGGCACGGGATAGTGTGCTGGTAGAGGGACAGCACGCTTTTCAATGCAGACACATACGTAAGACAAACTGAGTCATAACTGAGGCGCGAGAGAGACTATTGATCGGAGTCCCACTTACTATCAGTCTGCAGGGATGATTGCTGGGGGACAACCAGGAAGATTCAGCAACCCTTGCAATGCTAGGAAGTCACACTAGGCTACTAAACCACTACCAAACCTACCTGAAAAGTACGCAATCAGTAATCATTCGAGGGGTTAGAAAACTAAAATGGACCAGGGAACCAAATAATTCTGACCAACAATTTCATCATCAGTAACCAATCGAGAGCCTTGAAAAAAATAGTAGGCTACTGAACCAAATAATTCTGACTCACATAATAATTTTTTTTTGCGACTAATCGACGATCTAAAAAGTCATAATGGTCTACGGAACTAAATTATTGCGGCCAACGTGAAAAATTGACTATCAGCTACGATTTGAGGAGCCAGAAACGATACTGATTTACTAACACCACGTTAATTATGACTAACAGAAAAAATTTAGCAACTATTTGAAGGGCTGAAAAGCCAAAATGGGCTAGCAAACCAGCTAATTCTTACATCAATGTTGCACCGCAAGCAGCAAAGACCGCCCAAAAGTTTCTACATACGAAGGCCTGATGTACACGGACAACAAAAGTCGCACAACCAGCAAACTGCTCGTTCGATGACGGTTTCGACGGGTATATTTTTGCACCACCCAAACATGAAAACTGTCTGAAAGGTAAGCCGCTATTATTACATTTCGCTCGCCCACGACAGCAAGGAGCAATGGTGAAGGTTCGAGCATCATAATCCATGCATATTGTTACCAGAACTGTTCATGCGTCGTCTGTATGTTGGACACAGAGCCCTCAGAGCTGAGAATGTTTCGGTGTTGAGAGCCACCACAGCGCAATTCTTTAATACACTGTAGGTAGTAGCTATTACCAACTGAAAACCTTCAATATGTGGAAAAACACAAGACGCTGTCTATGCATCTTCTAATTCTGAGCGTGTTTACCATCACAATGAGGGGTATTTTAGCGTGAAAACACCCGGTCTGTAGCTGTATAGTTAACAGCATTGGTCTTTATTGCTTGGTGAGTGTATCCGCAGTCGGTCAACAACGTGCAAGTCCGAGGCTCAGTGCTCCTTCGACACTTCCTGTGGGAGGTCGTGGTGTGCTGCAGGATCAGCTTGTCCTTTGGTTCAAACTGTATCAGCGGGCTGTAACTGTCTCTGAATTCCGCAATCACGGCAACACAATCTAGGCCATTTGGTAGATGTGCATCTTACCTTATCCGAGTACATCTGGCTTAACAGGCAAGGGTACACCGTACACTAGCTGTAGAGTGAAGTATTATCTACACACAAACATATATATATTTACAGGAGTGAGCGCTGTGTCAGACACGAGAAGATCTAATGATAATACGGGTGTTCGGAAAGTCGCTGTGTACTTATATTTATCAACACATACGTTTCAATACAGGAAACAAAAGGTGAATATGGACAACAATGACAGACCTTGTTGAAACATGAGGCCGACGTGTCGTACATGTTCTTCAAACGTTAGAACCATTTTGGGACCAAAATCTTATACGTAAAAATAGGAGTGGGAAAGTGCACCACGACTTTCCGAGGACCCTCGAAATGTCTTGTCCGCTAGTTCTTCAAATAGGCAGCGGCAAAATATAAAAATAAAGAAATGAGCCTTCACTTGAAGTTGACGAAAAGTTAACGATGAAGGTTAAAATTAATGACCTTAATAAAACAAGAGGATGTTCTTTAGGAGTCTGGAAATAAAAAATGAAACAAGCTCAGTAGAAAAAAGTAGTCCAAACAGGTCCTCAAACAGTTAACACCAATATTTGTGCGTTACAATTTCATTGATTTGGGGAAAGGGTAACTCCCAAAATATCGCAATAAATGATGCAGTTGGAGTGATACTAGGATAAGAAAATGAATTGCTCTTCAGAATTACGTCTTCCAAGTTAGTTTCATAAAACAAACCAATGTAGAAACGGAGCTTCAGCGAAACACAGAACACTTCTATATACACAGTTTCCGTAGCTGTGTCATGTACACATTTCTCAAGTTGCGAATACTAAAATATTGAAAAAAGTAGAATAATAAATTTATCTCGAAGAGGCTAAGAGAGAAACAAACCAAAATAAAATGCACAACTAGATCCTATAGATCAACTGGAAATTAAGCCTTAAAAGGATTACGCGAAGAGACACACGGAAATTGGATAATAATGATGGAAAAATTGAAATCATCGCGGAGTATCACAGGCACATAAAAACTGATGGGGAAATAAACAATGTACTGGGAAGAGCCACGACAGAAAAACTATTATTGTTATTATACTCGTAGTATAATCACCATTAGGTAAAGGGCAACTACCACAATGCGGCTACGTATAATCAAATGTGCCTTTACATTATAAAAAATGACATGACATGATACAATACATAGCGGTGTTTCATTATAATTGGGCGTAAGAGTCAGTCAAGTGCTCTCATGACACAGTAGAATCTTTTTACACGAATGACTTCATCGTTACAAGCAATAAGTCAATATCAGTAGGACTGACAGGTCAAAAATGTATGACAAAATTAGTTTTCTACCCTCTGCTAAGGAAGATGACGTAAAGTTTTAAAATTGGAGAAAAAAATAGGACATCGCATGGTAGAAATCCTTAATATTGGCAAAAATAATTTTATGCTTTTATCTCCAATCATAGCGATATGAAACTTATACGGGACGATCCAAACCATGGTAGCTACTACGTAATGAGCTCAACATTCATAATAAAAATTGACTTCAATGATATCAATCATAACCGCTTAGTAACAGAGCAGCAAATTTCATATGTATTTTTAACAAGAAAATCACACGAAATTGCTACACGACAACACACTAATTACAGACGAACGTACTTGTGACATCTGGGGTTTCTAGTTTCTACAACAACCAATGAACCAATTTCGATATTTACACCGAATACAGGCAAACAGATCTCAGCTTTTGTACTTCTTCTAATCAAGCTACTGCTACATACCTGCATACATATTGTCTCTTTGTATATTTGGGTCGTAGTTTTTCGGGATGATGAAAAAGTAGGTTTTTGAGCAACAATCCCGTAGCCTAGCTACCGTAATGTTCACAAAATTGACGAAATCAAATGCTTCAGCTTGCAAAATTCTGAATGGGAGATCTAAAATATCGGAAGTCACATTTTTTCTATTCAGCATTAAGAATTAGCTTTTGGGTCCTCAAAACCAAAATATTGCAGATTGAAAAACTGCATTGTATGAACCTCAGAGCTCTGCCTATAGCAGCAGAAGTAGCAGTTTTCGAAAAGTCAGAATCTAGTTTTTCGTTCAGTGAGATTTGAAAACGATATGCAGCCGCATTTGTTTTATTCTCCACGAGTAAATTCTTATAATCTAAGTCTAGTCCAAAATCTTCTACCTGTGCGGGTCAGATCACCTTAGTCAAAATAGACACCCTGCTCCTTTGTTAGCAAACATATACACAACACCATACTTCTGCTACGCTCCATCAGACATCTCACTGTTGTCTATTCCAGTTACTTACAGCATATAAAATTCCAATACAAAGATACTAGCGACAAATCATAGTTTCGGTCTGCAACTTATTGCACGAATAATTTGGTTCAACATTGCTATACATTTGGTATATTCCAGTTTCTACGCGGACGTTCTTTCCAGTAGATATTACATTTAGCTTTTTTTTAAGTAGCTTCGCTCATTTTCGGCGTCAGTTTGGAATTATATTGAATTTTCCGTTCAAATTTGAGCTTATCCGCAGCTTTACCTCTAAATTATAATTCCTGTAAATATACATACAGTAGGTCACATATCCGTGAATCGGCTGAATTAGTTTTCACTGCATTCATTCCAGTCGTCGAATGTGATAAAAGCATATGTAGAGTAGAAAGACTCGGAAGGAGGTAAAAGAGACCCTCTTATTCACGACTCCACCAGAGTGCTGAGTAAATGTTTCAACTAGTCTGCAACACACGCACAGCCACGAAATATAGAAACTACGCCTGGCTGTCATCCACACGGTAAGATGCGGTTACAAACTGGGAACCTTTCATATTTTCAAATCTGAAAATCTATTTCTGCAGCAGCTCCACCACATTCGGAATACAGTATTAGATAAAAGTCTGCAATGCTTGAAATTACTTTATATTTCCGGACAAATAATGTTCCCCTCGGCTGTATACCGTCCACTTAATCTATGAATTAAGTGCAGTAGCCTTTAATTCACCGTATATTCGTGTGAGAAATATGATCACTGCGGCTAACTTTAGCCGCAGAAATAGCGTAGTATCCTTACAAGCTTTATATAATATTTCCAGGCAAACAATGTAGACGAACCTTCTAATTCGTAATTTTAGTGTAGCAGCATTACAGGCACGTATGCTGCAGACGCATCTCATCGCAATACCTACTCTAGTTAGTCTAAGAATTTTGTAAAGTAACAAGCTCTTTACATCTGGACAAATATTGTCGACAAAGCTCTTGTTAGGTCTGGATTTTAGGGTACTCGTAGCAGCCTTGCAGAATTTGCTGTCCAGGCACACAGTGTCGCAACAGCTGCATTTAGTCCACAAATTTCGTGTGATATGCAGCTAGCGACACGCAATCCAGTTCATTCTAGGAGCTCTAGGCAGTGAAGCTGGCGACAGGATCCTCGCCAACTTTATTGTTGGCGTACAGAGGGCACTTGATGGCACGCCCGATGGAAACAGCGATGCGGAGAGCCTGCAAAAAATATACATTGAAAATCAACTGGCACATCTATGGTCTGTGAGCCGCATAGCAGCTCCAAAGTGACTGTGGTGTTTCTCTCAATAGATAGTTGAACATTTGCTGGCAATACATTTTTTGTTGTTCAATTGAGGAAGTGCAGTCACGATCCTTTTCAAGAACTGGCAGTTGAAACAAACAAACGGACGGAAAACCCATCACTTTAAAAGTAACTAGCTATAATTATGTGAATTATTTGAACTACAGTACTTACAATAGACAAACAGTTCGAAACGTACCTATTGCGTAGTCTACTAATGTACACAAGTCATCTTGCAAGCAGTTGTCCTAAGATTGTCTCGTTTCCTATATTAATCTGTTCTTAAAGTGGGTTACGATTCCAATTCAGGTTTAATTTGCTGCAAACTTGCATCGTATCTCTGTTCTGAAAGCGAGGTACGTTGCTAAATGTACATTCTAGCAAAAGGGATTGTTACGTGAAGAGAGAATCAAGTTACTGTTAATGCCTATACTTGCTGAACGGGTAGACATTCATTCTATGGGAAATATGCGCCGCTCTTTAGTTATGCACTCGAACCTGCCTCATGTAAACTAATGGTGAAAACATGGTCCAGGTCTGATGGGTGGTTTATGACCTGTGAGAAGCAACCTCAAGTCCACTGCACATGAGAGTCGAAACACTGGAACGTTGCTGCCTACAGTATATAGCATTTTGATTACGTTGCCGCGAGCACGGCTTTATCTTGTTCAAAATAACACTCGATCCAATGAATTTTAATGAGCAACGACGTATATTTTCATAGTGATAAACACGTCAAGCTGGTTTCCCCACCACAGTTTATTAACAGAAGATTAGTTGTCAGATTTGACTCTTTGCGCTACGCCCTTGAAACCGGGACGTCAGGCTTGTGACGTCACGCTGATAGCGTCACTCCTGTCGCAGCCAGGAGTCTTTTGTATTTCACAATGGCGTGACGCAACTGTGACGTCACAATCCTGAATGTTTCAAGGGCGTAGCGCAAACACTCAGATCTGACGTAACTATCTTCTGAAAATGAACTGTGGTCCCTACAGACAAAGGTAGGCACAGGTGCACAACTTTTAATTAAGCGCACAAAATCAGCCGTTCGACACCGTTATGATGTCATCCTTGTCTCTTGACGCGGTGGAGATATATACACATCACTAGGGTTGTGACAAATATGCGCTATCAAATATGCGTTATATGCTCTAAAAATATGCAGTTTATGCTGCAAAAATATGCGGTTATGAACTAACAATATGCGCTTATGCACTAGAAAAATGCACAAAAGTTCTCGTTAGAGAGGAGACTTTTCCCTAAGACGCAGGCCTACTACGTTGTGCTGCATCTAGAGTCTATAAAACGTGCCTCCTGGCTTTCACAAATATTGCACCAGAAAAGGTTTTCTGATATAACAGCCTACATGGTAGATTTCTAGGATCTAAAAGATTTTAGCGAACCGCGTTGAAGCCCATTAATGGGCCTACTCGCTCTCCCAGAACGTTCTGCATTGTCTCAACTGGGCCCTGAACCAGCCTTCTTTGTTCCTGAATAATTGGACTGCTCTGGGTTGAGACCCTATCTAAAAATCAAGGCTAGACGTTGTGACCATGTGGACCGGACCCATTCACGTAAAGAACTACAGTACCAGGAAACCAACTGGTAAAATTTCGTTTGAACGAGACCCACCTGTAGCCCACTCGTAGGCTACAGGTAAGCAACTTGACTATATGTCCCAATCGAATACGTGCTTTGAAATTTTAAGCTTAGGACTTACAGCGAGCAGACAGGCGACACCAAGCAGAACGGCTATAAAGATCCGAGTCTCTTCGTTGACCCACTCATACTGGCGGTCGAACACGCCAACCATCAGGATGATGATCACTGCACCAGAAACATAGCATTAGTAGCTGGAACCTGAGGAAATTCTAAAAAACAAAAGAATTTTTCTTTAATATCTCAGACCAGTATCTTGCATAGGAAGAATAAAACAGTATTTTGATACAGACTATAAATCTTTTACCAATCTATGACTAGTGAGCAGCAGCAGCAGCTTAAAGTCAAACATGACTCCTGGTGTTCCTTTCCTAGACAGTATGAAGGATAACTTGATTTTCTCCTATCTAAAACTGAAAGCGCATGCTACGGAAGGAACGTAGGGAGGAACAAGCAGAATGTGAGTACTCTGAAAGCGCACACCTCCGCCTAGCAAGGCAACGGTAAGGATAACTTGGAATTGGTTCTGAATCTGTGATATCCTTTGTATCAGGACAAAAACCGTATAGTTTGTGCTTTTTGACAGTATTAACAGCTTCCGTAATTTTCTTGAAGATTCATTCATAACTCTTCGAGTGATGTTGGTAACAAACATGCTGACAAACATAGGTCAAAAACACAAACAAACAGACCGATCATCACTAAAATTTATTCATTTGTGTCTTTCAACATTTCTAGCATTTCAAGTGAATTTAATACAGATACGTTCATAAGTTATTGAGTTATTTTGCCAACAAGCATAAAATCAAGCTCAATGCAAAGCAAACGAATGAATAAACAGGTCATCACAAAATTTAGTCATTTACTCTACTTAATATACATACCTAACAACTCATGCAAATTTAATAAAAATCTGTCAACATTTTTTGAGCTATGATACTAAGAAAAAATAGACAGACAAACAAACAAACAAACGATTAAATGGATCTTTGCCAAGAGTTAATCATCTGTTACTACTAACATGCCCAGCAATCCCAGTAAATTTCGTAAAGATCCGTCCATAACTTTTTGAGCTATCTTGTTGACAGACATCTCGATAGACAGATATGCACGGCAAGTACATAACCTCCTTGGCGGAGGTAATATAGTCTACCTGGCTCATCCGTTAATCTAGTCATAATTTTATTTACACACACAGTAGAACTAGAGATGCCAATACATAGTTGTCTCTCTCGTTGGTCATAAGCTAAGTAGCTACATATACTTCAATAGTAAGCGACGGCACATCTAAACGCGTCGGAAGGCGGGTACATAGCCGGATGCACACTAGTCTGTAGTGTTTGACTACTTTGTCGTGGCCGTGTAGGTGCAACAGCCTGGCTGTAGCAAAAGACCAGCTAAACTGTTAGCCGTCATACCACCAGGCGTTTAGCAAGTGTCACGAGTGAAGTTTTGGGCATGATGTCAGCTGCGTGGGTCCAAGAAATGGGTGGTACTGAAGAATTATGAACGTGGAAGTAGACATAGCTAACTCTTGATAGTTAATCGTCCGCAAGAGTTCTTCAGCGTGGAAAGATAATTTTGAACTCTTAAGTGAGTTTGTTCATACATCTGTCTTTTCCCCGAAGGTGCTATTTATTTTGACAACTGGGTTCTCTAGTTCACACGTAAGTTATCCAGTAGATACAATAGTAAGGAATGGCAACAGGGAACTCACCGAGGTACGGTGAGATGGTGTAGCGACCGTAGCGGTCCAGCACGCTGTTCTCCAGGATGAACCAGATAACCATGATGCCGGAGATGGTGCCCAGTACGATGTATACCAAAATCTGGAAATCGAGGCTCTCCAGNTTTTTATTCTTTTGTTTTCTCCACCCGCTGGGCTGGTTGCGTGGGGGTTTGTTAACCTCATGGAGCTTCTCCGTTCCTGCGTCGCCAGTCTGGTGTGATTTAATAATAATAATAATAATATTGCGTAGTCTACTAATGTACACAAGACATCTTGCAAGCAGTTGTCCTGAGATTGTCTCGTTTCCTGTATTAATCTGTTCTTAAAATGGGTTACGATTCCAGTTAAGGTTTAATTTGCTGCAAACTTGCATCGTATCTCTGTTCTGAAAGCGAGGTACGTCGCTAAATCTACATTCTAGCAAAAGGGATTGTTACGTGAAGTGAGAATTAAGTTACTGTTAATGCCTATACTAGCTGAACGGGTAGATATTCGTTCTATGGGAAATATGCGTCGCTCTTTAGTTATGCACTCGAACCTGCCTCATGTAAACTAATTGTGAAAACATGGTCCAGGTCTGACGGGTGATTTATGACCTGTGAGAAGCAACCTCAAGCCCGCTGCACATGAGAGTCGAAACACTGGAACGTTGCTGCCTACAGTATATAGCATTTTGATTGCGTAGCCGCGAGCACGGCTTTATCTTGTTCAAAATTACACTGGATCCAAAGAATTGTTTAAAATTTGACCGCCCTACAGTGTTCCTACAGTAACAAGTGTCTATTGTCTACAGTACAATGAGATATCCGTTTTTTTGTTTCAAATTTCGAGCGAGTTTTAATGAGCAACGACGTATATTTTCAAAGTAATAAACACGTCAAGCTGGTGTCCCCACCACAGTTCATTTACAGAAGATTAGTTGTCAGGTCTGTTTGCGCTACGCCCTTGAAACCTTCAGGCTTGTGACGTCACGCTAACAGCGTCACTCCTGTGGCAGCGAGGAGTCTTCGGTATTGCACAATGGCGAGGCGCAACTGTGACGTCACAATTCTGAAAGTTTCAAGGGCGTAGCGCAAACACTCAGATCTGACGTAACTATCTTCTGAAAATGAACTGTGGTCCCCACAGACAAAGGTAGGCACGGGTGCACAACTTTTAATTAAGTGCGCATAAAATCAGCCGTTCGACACCGTTATGATGTCATCATTGTCTCTTGACGCAGTGTTGATATATATAAATCACTAGGGTCGTGACAAATATGCGCTATCAAATATGCGTTATATGCTCTAAAAATATGCAGTTTATGCTGCAAAAATATGCGGTTATGCACTAACAATATGCGCTTATGCAAAAGAAAAATCCACAAAGGTTCTCGTTAGATAGGAGACTCTTCCCTAAGACGCAGGCCTACTACGTTGTGCTGCCTCTAGAGTCTCTAAAACGTACCTGCTGGCATCCATAAATACTGCGCCAAAAGATGTTTTCTGATATAACAGCCTACTTGGTAGGTTTCTAGGATCTAAAAGATTTTTGCGAACCGCGTTGAAGCCCATTAATGGGCCTACTCGCTCTCCCAGAACGATCTGCTTTGTCTCAACTGGACCCTGAACTAGCCTTCTTTGTTACTGAATAATCGGACTGCTCTGGGTTGAGACCCTATCTAAAGTCAAGGCTAGACTTTGTGACCATGTGGACCGGACTCATTCACGTAAAGAAGAACTACAGTACCATGAAACCAACTGGTAAAAACTCGTTTGAACGAGACCCACCTGTAGCCCACTCGTAGGCTACAGGTAAGCAACTTGACTTTATGTCCCAATCGAAGACGTGCTTGGAAATTTTAAGCTTAGGGCTTACAGCGAGCAGGCAGGCGACGCCCAACAGAACGGCTATGAAGATCCGGGTCTCCTCGTTGACCCACTCATATTGGCGGTCGAACACGCCAACCATCAGGATGATGATCACTGCACCAGAAACATAGCATTAGTAGCAGGAACCTGAGGAAATTCTAAAGAACAAAAGAATTTTTCCTTAATATCTCAGACCAGTATGTTGCATAGGAAGAAAAAAACAGTATTTTGAGTCAGACAATAAATCTTCTACCAATCAATGACTAGTGAGCAGCAGCAGCAGCTTAAATTCAAACTTGACTCCTGGTGTTCCTTTCCGAGACCGTATCAAGGATAACTTAATTTTCTTCTATCTAAAAATAAAGCGCACTAACTAAGGAAGGAACGTAGGGAGGAATAAGCAGAATTTGAGTACTCTGAGAGCGCACTCCTCCGCCTAGCAAGACAACGGTAACGATAACTTGGAATTGGTTCTGAAACTGTGATATCCTTTGTATCAGGACAGAAACCGTATAGTTTGTGCTCTTTGACAGTAATATCAGCTTCCGTAATTTTCTTGGGACTGTTGCGAGTAGGATTATCATTACTGAAGGGCGAAAAATCATTAATACATCACCAGCACGATGGTCACTGACCGAGACAATATCATCGTAACGAACGCATTGTAAGTGGAAAACGACATCCATATTAGATGTCTATGGTGAGGATAGGTACCTGCCCCACAGTATATTCTGTATCGCGATTGCCAAACTAGCGGAGGCGTGGGAACTTGCAATCACCTGCGCCTGAGCAACAAAAAGTTGTTGACGACCTGCCTTTTGCCAACACTTTTGCTGGGTTGCACGCGGTCGCAAGTTTCCAGCTCTTAAAATAAGCTCAGCTGCCCAGAATTAGAACAGATATAGAGGTGTTCAGTTTACATTTATGGTGCATAAAAATCCGAGGCGGACCCTCATGTACACCCACTACTCCAGAAACCAAAGTGCGCCTCGATCAACTCATCCGCACTCGAGCCACATATAGAGAGTCGTTGTAAGAGGAAAATGGATAGAATTCACTATACACGCTACCGCTATAATTAAGGTACTCGAGACGTTTCGATGTTTGGATCTGAATTTGGCACAGGAAAGACCCACGTATCGACAGGCCAATTAATTCTTGGCCTACGATTGTTTTCATAAGCAGACGAAGTGACCAACCAACATTGCAAGCAACTTATAATGTGTCTGCCATAATATGGTGGAATTTTAGGTATAGGGGTAGTGAAATGTGACACAAAGCGGCCAGTACTGTATATCCATGTATGTACATACGAAGAAAACTTTGTGTAGCTCGTATTGATGAAGTACAGCACTAGACCTCACTGCGTATTTGCATAGGTATTTCACAGTTCCGCCTATGTAACGTCCATAGTTCACTTCACAACCTCCAGAGCATTAAAATCATGCCAGCTAGGTGGGTCAAAGATACGGGGGGTACTGAACAATTATGAACGTGCAACAAGACATAGCTAACTCTTCATCGTTAATCGTCCGCAAGAGTTCTTCCGCGTGGAAAGATAATTTTGAAATCTTAAGTGAGCTTATTCATACATCTGTCTCTGCAACGAATGTGCTATTTATTTTGACAACTGGGTTCTCTAGTTCACACGTAAGTTATCCATTGGATATAATGGTAAGGAATGGCAAAAGGGAACTCACCGAGGTAGGGTGAGATGGTGTAGCGACCGTAGCGGTCCAGCACGCTGTTCTCCAGGATGAACCAGATAACCATGATGCCGGAGATGGTGCCCAGTACGATGTATACCAAAATCTGGAAATCGAGGCTCTCCAGCACCCTGGGCAAAAAATCAACAATTGTTGATATAGGGTGTAAAAAATGATTCAAAATAAACTAAGGACACTGTGATACACACTTGATATGTTCGAGAATAATGCCCGCTGTACGTCGAAAAATTCGTTGCAAGAGTTGAAAATAACGTTGGGCAAGCGCCATTATTAACTTTTTAAATGAGGATGCGGGGACATCTTACGCTGAGGCCGCCCATCATCCATATCGACGCCACCAATGTTCCACTCGGCCCAATGTTTTGTAGCACTAGCGTCGTTGTCAGCACTTTGTGTACACCACAAAATTTATAAAAATGTTTACCGTCAGATCAGCTTCCTCGCCAACCGTCAGTAGGCAAGTTATGGAAATCTCTTAAACTTTGGACTGAAATTAAACTCAGAAAAAAGTGCACTCTTCTGTAATTTCTAGGACACAGTAACGCGTTCGGAAAAGTGGATAAGCGAAAGCGTTGGTGTGAATGACGACGTGTGAACTCACCCAGACGAGTCTCAAAAGCTAATCAACAGACTTAAGCTCTCTACATTATGTATCTTATACGGTAATGTTTAGAGATCATCCTTGTGAGCTCTGTGGATTGAAATTGAACTTTCTCGTTCCGCTGCAGCTATTTTTTATTTTGCTCGAACTGCGAGGGTACTACCACAAGTTTTCCTGCGTCTGCTTGACAACTAGCATTTTCTGCGTTGCATTTTTTGCATGTCGTACAAATTCTTGAAACTTTTTCACAGGCTTCCGCAGCGTTTTATGCTGATTATATAATGTAATTTACAATGGTTGAATGACTTTACCTATCATGGAGGGATAATATACTACTACTCGACTTAGGACCATCTACTGCTTAACACTTTCAACTTATTGTAAAATGGAAGAAAAAGTAGATAACTTAAGCTTCAAAAAGAGCGTATAATTTTTTTTACCTAGAATTTATTTACAGTTATATATAGAAAGATATATGGATAGATGAATCATCCACTGCCATATTTCAGCACGGCCACTATGTATTGCAATGTGCCACTTGTAGATTCTGCCGACTTACAGCTCACCTTGATGGAGGCTGGCTGCATCCGAGAAGCAGGTCACTAATGCTACCAGATTTAAATGCACCTCAGGCTGATGGTCATTTTACGAACTAGAGCACTCTGAGAGCGCATACCTCCGCCAAGCGAGATAACTGTGACGGAAAATTCAAATTGGCTCTGATACCACGATTTTCTTTGCATAAACACCAAAATCTAATCATTTGTGCCTTTTGATAGTATTAACAGTTAAGCAATTCTTATGAAATCCGTTCGTAACATTTTGAATTATGTTGCTGACAAACATAATGACAAACATGATTAAAACACACAAACGGAGTGGCCGATCTGCACCAAAATTTGATCATTTATGTCTTTCAACACTGCCAACAACTCCTGTAAATTTCATAAAGATTGATTCATAACTTTTTGAGTTATTCCTAACAAGTACAAAATAAAAACAACAACATACAAAGGAACGAAAACAGATAATTACAAAAATTTGGTTATTTACTTTTCGCAATGAACCTAACAAGTCATGTAAATTTCATGAAGATCCCTCCATAACTTTTCGAGTAACTGCACTTCCAAAAATGAGGCAGACAAACAAACAAACGGATGAACGGATCTTCCCCAAAAGTTAATCCTCAGTTCCTCCTAACAAAGCTAACAATCCCTTTAAAATTCGTCAACACCCGTCCATTACTTTTTGAGCTCTCTTGGTGACAGACAAACAGAATAACAGACAGACAAACCCGACGAAAATGTAACCTCCTAGGAGGAGGTAAATACGCACCTGAGCGTGATGGCCACTTACATACTACGCTCCTGAACGTGATATGATAACCACGGAGCACATAATACACCTAAGGGCGGTGACCACTAGGTAAAATACACACCTGAGCGTGATGGCTATTACATACTACGCTCTTGAACGTGATAACCACGGAGCACATAATACACCTAAGGGCGGTGACCACTAGATAAAATACACACCTGAGCGTGATGGCCAGCATGTAGATAGCTGAGATAGTGAGCCACGTGGTAAAGCCAGCCATGCCGTTATGCCACAGGATGCGGTAGGCCCAGAGATCAGGAAGGGCATGTCTTGCCATCCATGCTCCGCTATCATGCACCCTGTAGGACAGAGAGGTAATTAAGCTAGAAAAGGGGTAAAACTGTTCAAGAATAACATTTGCTTCACTTCTGTGAGTGCTGCCCAATCGGAATATTCCAATTTCTCCTCTCCAGATGCAGTAAATTGTTCTATTTTTCAATCGGAAGTGTTTTTTTTTTAAAATGGATGCTATTACAATGAAACGAGGTTCGTCTACACTTGACAAATACATATTAGAACATGAGACAGGTAGTGTTCAAACGCAACCGATACTCCTGAACTGAACACATTAAATTACTGAACCATACATCATACATTGGACGTAAGGAAGTAACCAATTTTCCAGTGTATTTTTTAATCGAGCAAAAATAAATAGAGGGTACAAACATACACAGTATTTTAAAATCACGAACAACAACGAGAGTCTTAGGTCTGACACTGACTTCAACGCCTAAACTGTCAAGTCTGACAAAGCTAAAACAGTACTGGCAAAAAAAAAAAGAACGCTCCCCAAGTCACCTGTCTGATACACCTTCAACATTTAAAATCTAACAACTGATGAAACTCGAAAACTTTAACACAAAACAAACCACACCAAAGGCCTTCGTTCTGTAATAACGGATGCACGCTAGCACAAAAGTTTCACCACCGCACAATTTGGCATTCGATTACGTGGCAGCAGAACAAGGCTTCGGCTTGCTCATCGCTATACCATTAAAAGAATATCTAATACATGAGTCGTTTTTTGCAGTTCTTACACTATAACAAGCGGGGGCGGTCAAGCTTTAAGTACACTTCCTACTCCTGAATTTTTTTTGCAATGACGTATAGTTTTAATGTGATGTACAAACGCCGCAAGTAATAGTTTTAGCAACGTGATCGACAAAGTGAAAAGTTGAATGACTGAGAAACTTTTGAGTACATGTACGGCCGCCCTTACACATCCAACATACACAACTACAACTGCCAAAGTCTAACGACTGCTAGAATTGAAACAGCTCAGACAAAAGCACACTTTACGCCGAAAACCCTACTTCTGGCCCATCTCCAACACCACACAACACCCAAAGTCTTACGTTTTGTAGATGGCGGCAGTAGCGATCCATGCGAAGATGGCCGCGAGGATGAGGAGGACCGTAGCACCAATTTCCAGAGACCGGTCCCACACGATGGTCCAGGCGATGACGCAGAAGAGACACATGGTGTAGTTGAGGAGGAACCAGGCGCTCAGCACGGGCGGACTCTTGTAGGAAGGACCTACGGAGTTCTTGCGCAGCACCAGGGTCAGCGCTGGGGCATATCAGTAGGAGCTCGTTAGTCAGTGAACCTTTTGCTGAGTAAAATTAGACATTTGCAGAATTTTAATCGCGTCGGCGAATATAAATGTCAAGTAGACGATATGACCTTCCATACGGTGCCGGCATTGATGTCTACTAAGCGAACATTTTCAGTTTTCAGAGATAAATTTATATAAAAATGAATGAAAATGACTATGAGTGTTTTGAACTTCGTAAGAAAGAACAGGTGAACGATTTTCGGAGAAGATAAGCATCGTTTAGCCAATGAATGAATTCCAACTAGCTAGTATGTATAAGTAGACATTTTAATTTATAATTCAATCCAATGAAAAGTGATTTTAATACTTGTAAGGGTTCTTCCGAATGAAACAGCAAGATGGTTTTAAAAGAATATTTCAAACAAATAATCAACAATGATAAGAAATTTGCCATTTCAAATTGATTAATAACTATCTCAGTTATTACTCCAAGTAAGGCAATGTTACTAAAAAATTTAAATCGGTCCTGAAACAAAATTCCCTCTTCATGACCACCAAAGTTGATCATTTGTGCTGTATGAAACTGAAACCAGTTTTTATTATTTTCTTGAAGATTCATCCTCAAGCTTATGAGTTAGGCGTGTTCTGACAAACACCAAGACATATATCAAGCAAATAAACTTATACGGATGAACCAATCGTCACCAAACTTTGGTCACTCGTCTCTTTTAATATATCCAAGAAAATTCCTACAAACTTCATGAAGATCCATTTAATTTTTTTTGGATTATGCTACTGACAAACAAACAAAGGAAAAAAGACATAGAGACAAATATATCAAAACAGAAAAACAGATCACAAAAATAGGTCATTTGCTCCTAGTAATATCCCTAACAATGCCTGTAAATGTCATAAAGCTCAGTCCACAGCTTTTTGAGCTATGATATGAAGAAAAAAGAGGTAGACAAATAAACGGTTGAAGGGATCTTCACCACAAGTTAATCATTTGTTGCATCTAACAAGCCTAACGTTCCCTGTAAATTTCGCAAAGATACGTTCCTAGCTTTTTAAGTAATGGTTTGGCAAACATGAGTCAAACACACTAATGGACGAGCCGATCATCAACAGACTTTGGTCAATTTTGTGTCTTCAACATTTCTAACAAGTACTACAAGTTTTACGAAGATCCGTTAATAACTTTTTGGGCAATATTGCTGAGAAATATAAAAGAATTCACAGAGATAAACATACAAACAGATCATCAAAAAAATTTGGTCATAAGCTCTAAGCAACATTCCTAACAGTTCGTGCAAAGTTCATGAAGATCCGCTCGTAACTTTCCGAATTATGTTACCGAGAAAAAAAAAAACGGTATGGAAACCATGCAGTGAAGGGTTAATTACATATTCTCCAGCCCTCTTAGTTCAACATTTATAAATCGCTTACCGTAAATCTTGCAGATGAGCAACCAACCCATGGTGACGGACCACAGTATGTGGGTCCAAGGGCTCGGTGTCACTGGTAACTCGTAGGATAACGATAAGTTACGGAGCTCGTTTATGAAGAGACCTGTGGATAATACTGCATATTATTTAAAATATTACACTACAATACAATAAATAATTGTTAATGACCTGAATAGCTTCCATTTCCCGAAGAGAGTTATTTCGACAAAAATGTTGACGATCGCAGCCGATAGAGCGGGCAAATCTCGAACATCGACCCCGAAGAAGTATGCAGAATCAGCAGTTTCTTCACATAAGTACTCCAAGTGAACACTGGGAATAGTCATCTCTCGGAAGATGTGCACAGACAGTCAACACGTTCAAAAATCGTCCAGCTAAGCACTGAGAGCAGCACCTTCCTCAACTTCGAATCCTCTGTTAATGACTCATTCAACTTCTAACTGCTTCTACCACCAAAGGGCGCTGTCTCAATTAGCTTACATATTCAAGCTGGCGTAACGTGTTACTACCTCAACCAGTCTACTGCAACTAATCCGACTGGAGAGAGTCAAGCGACTGGACGCAGGTTTCATCAGGGGTTACACAAGGTAGCGTGCTTGGCCCACTTCTGTTCTTAATTTGCATCAATGATCTCGATCTTAACATCCGTAGTAAAATCAGTAAATTTGCGGATGATACAAAACTATGTCATCCTACAATAAAAAGAGCTGAGCTCCAACAAGACCTTGCAACCTCATGGAATGGAGCGCAACGTGGTAGATGAACTTTAATGTCGACAAATACTCAATAATGCATGTAGGGCTGGTGAACTCTTCCATCCCATTGAAGATGAATGGGACGGAATTGGCTACTGTCACCCAACAACGTGACTAAAGCCCCGTTTACATTATCAGTCGTCACCACAGTGCTTCCCTAGGGATTCACCACGAAGGGCAAAATTTGACCACGAAACGCTGTTTTCGCGCTGAAAGTGAGAAACGGACAGTGTTCGTTCTC
>LQNS02007216.1:26783771-26798910 GCA_001587735.2 Parhyale hawaiensis
CCAAGGAACAGCTTGATGTGGACATGTTCACTCTAGAGGAGCTGTAGGATCGATGGAAGCAACTCTGATGCGCTAAAACGAGCTCGCTAATCTCTAGCTGCACGCGTGCAATGCGCGCTTCCTGGAGTCCCTGCAGGTATGCTAGCGTGCTAGAGACTTCATAGCTACAGTAGCTACCTAGAGCGCGCCTTGGTCAAATGTATATTTTGAATTTCTCAACTAGTGCTCTAACCCTGATTTTACATTATTAAAATCAATTCATATTCACACAAAAACTTGCTTTCGTTACATGAACAAGCAAGTTCAATGGATCGATTTATTTTGAATTAATCATGAACGGAAATATTTTAATAATCTTGCTATCCTGTATACGGTATTAGCATATCAAGCTGCGCAAAATAACAATTAAAAAATTCCGTTTATTTTCTCGAGAACGATTTTATACTGAAAGCGAAAGCTCGAAGTG
The DNA here is from genome assembly GCA_001587735.2 of Parhyale hawaiensis. NCBI lineage: Eukaryota > Metazoa > Arthropoda > Malacostraca > Amphipoda > Hyalidae > Parhyale > Parhyale hawaiensis. Next base: position 26,784,238 of record LQNS02007216.1, read on the forward strand.
TTTTCGTAATAAAGGATGGGTCAAAAGTCACTTAATCAATTTAAAAATGTACTAAGTAAAAACTATGAAAGATAGAAATTTCTGAATCTGAAAGTCTCGTCCCGTCACTTTGCATCATATTTCCGGAAAACTCCCAGTATTCTTCTTTCATTTGTAGTTTACTAGAAATTTTTATCTTTTATAGTTTTTGCGTAGTAAATTTCTAAAACAGTACAGTTACTTTTGACCCACCCTATATAAGTTCATTAGGAAACTGCACTGCTCCTAATCGCTAGTTTGGTCAACTTGGCACTACTTAAATTTTTTGATTTCTATTATTTTATTATGCTTAATCATTTCCAGTTTATCGAGTAGTGGTAACCACTGCCTGAAGCAGACACAGATGCACAACCATTACAAATTTCAAGGAAGTTTGGCGCGGCTTGAGGTATCTACGTAACACTGGTATCATGGATATGAGCATATTATGTAAACAAGCAAGCTATTGATTGTGACGTCATCGTTGTAGCTAATTTTCTCGTAAAATAGAGGAGAACAGTCCAGTTGACTTCATTTCCTGTGACACTTGTTGCCCACTTACAAGGCTATTTTTCTCGTTTCTCCGATGAAAACGTCTGGATATGGAAGTAATAATCCATAACGTCCAAGATACTTTATATCTTGATTCTTGACATAACATACAACCAGTTTCACCGAATGTATACTGGATACGGCTGAAGCACGGATTCCACTTAGGGGTAAAGCAAAGTCAACTTGACCGTACCCCCAACTACGAAATCCTCATGGACTGGTTTGTGCTGCAGATATAAGCCAACAGGCCCTAGAGATGTATACGGCTACAGTCGACCACAGACTATCTAGAGCTACGGAGGAAGTGGTGGAAGACTGTATGCGACAATCTGCGAACCCCCAACCATCCCCATTGCTGGGGAAAGTCAGTAAACCCACAGCAGTACGCAGACCTTATGCTGACTGGTCACATCAAGCGCCACTAAGAACTTGGCATAATAATAGACAGTTTGTGACAGTTGTTGGCTGGTTAATTGCTTGCTTGCTCCCCTGGTTGGTCTTTTCTCCGTCACGCGTTTAAGGATTTAGAAGGGAGAAAAACTTAATAACAAGATGAGATACCATGAAATTTCAACCCTGCATTACAATGGCCAATATCGTTTCTGGAATATATGCTGGGAAGTCGAAATACTGCATATTCTGAAGCCCGCTTCGCTTGGAAAAGTAGCTTGGTACTACTCGTACTTGGTAGGATTCTTCGCTCGAGTGTGGTAGACGAAAGAATTTTCGATAGAGTTTTTCATTCGTCGTGCATAATTTATTCGCATATTTTTTAACGCAATTTCTTCATAGCAGTTGAAGTTTACCGCTGAGCAAAAGCCAAGCATTTTCAGTTCATATTGCAGCCAAATTTCCATCTTGATGGTCCACAAACTGCCGGTATCCAGGATATTGTAAGCACTAAGTATTTCCGGTGAATTCTTTTAACTGGTCTATACTTTTTTGGTACTGCTTAACTTTTAAATATTTTAAAATAGATATTCGGGCTTTTACTTGCAGGAGGGAAATTTTGCTCACGTAAACTCATGATGGCGCAACATTCGTTACTTTAATGTAATATCAAGCCTACAGGTATGAGGAGAAACTTTTTCATCAAAGCCCGTATGGCAGGTAAGAATAATAAAAAGCTTCATTCTGAAATTATTATCATTTTTGTCGGGTAGGACTTTAGTATTTACAGAAAAAAGTTGCTTGTTAAATCAAAAGTTGATTTTATTCCCCAGAGCGTTTTGATGCGCAAGAATTTGGAATCAAATCGAAATATTCAGGGTGCAGAAGTTACGTTACAGACGATCGCGCTGCTTCACAAAGGGACTTCAACTGCAGTTGAAAATTTTTATAACATTGAAAGTAGGTGTTAATTTCATTCTTGTGACAGTACAATGATATACATGGTACGATTGTTACCTTATTCCTAAGTAGTTCATGGCATCACGGCTCAAGGTGTGGATAACAAATAAGCAGCAGGTAATTGAACATTGCCAACTCCACGACCTCATACATGTGACGGCATGGTACACTAGACCATAAATCAAGAGAGCAGCACATTAAAAAATCTTGACTAGGTACTCTTCTCATTCCGTAATTTACTTGTAGATATTTTCTAATTTCTTTTCATTACCATCGACTCACTAAAACCACGATGATACTCGGAATTAATTCATCATTCCCACCTGAAATTACAAATTAGCCATCAATTATCGAATCATTAACATCCAAAACCCAGTGTTTACTTTAGCAATCCGCTCATAACATCAACAAGCTGGTATCTCTCTGCCTGTATGCGGAGGGAGTCCCGCTGGGTGAAGAAGAACCGTAGTATATCAGACACGGGTCAGCGGCCGGCCATAGCAGGGGACGGCTCTTGAGGACGAACCTATACTTCTCTTTACTACAATTTTTCAAGACGTTTCAAGCTATATCAATGATTGGTGCTATAAAGCGAGTACTAAGTAAATTGCATTTGTATTAAAATTATATCTACTTCTACCGTTGAGTGGCGGTCGTACGAGTCCCTTCCGGGTCTACACCTGGTCGTGGCATCGTTGTCGCATCTACTACGTCAACTACTCCTAGTCGCGGACGACCCTAGACAAGTGGTCCCCCATGCCTCCTGCACAGTCAGTAGCATGTCAGAAATGAAGCAGAGGTGAAAATCAACTGTAGTTAAACTTACTCAAAATCAAAATTCGTTAAGCCTTGTTCAAATCAGAGTTAGATAAATCTAGCTCAAATTAGTGTTAGTTAAATAATTAAATTTTGCTCAAAGTTAACGTTAGCCAAACTTGAGTAAAGTTGAAAAATGAACGGCGGGTTGGATGCACGTTATGGATTCAAATAAATAATTGAACTGTTCTATACTGCCGTATTTTACAGACATTGCCACTCTTTCCTACATAACATCGGCCACTTCATCAAACTCACACTTTCTTCAAATTTGAAGTACTTCATCAATACGGCTGTTTCCTTTAGACACTTGCTATATCATCAAAAGACTTTTTTCTTCAAACATCAACCATTAGATGGAGAGGGCCTTACCAAACTTGTGTCATTGCATCAATATGCCCCTCAGTTCATGTACCGTCCACTCATTTACCAATATTGTTAGTTCCAAGATCACACTTCTTTCCTACACAAATCATAGGTGGCTGGCTTAGGATATTTTAGTAAACATCTCCTTTCACCAATAAAATAAATTTTACTCGTTATAAGCATTATACAACACGCACACACATGTGCGTCTCTTGTGAACGCACGGTTATACAACATGCGTTACATATCCCCAGGCTCACGTTTTAATAGACAGCCGACAAGTGCAGCAGTGTACCACAATTATGTCTTCCCTCTAACATGGGTTATCTGCTTAGGGCTAGTGATGCTGGTAAAGAAAGTAACTATGGACACTGCGGCAGACTGCACCGCTACAGTTCGACCTCAATTCACAAGAGAACTGCCGTCTAAAAGTGAGGCCTAGTGACATGCAGTATATGCTCGTGCTATATCATTGGCACTCCTCGTGATACACCACAGCGCAATACAGCCTAATATATGTGAGTACTGCAAAAGCCATTCAGTGATAAACATACCTTTCCATATCCGCGATTCCAGCAAAAAAAAAAAAAAAAAAAAATCCTTCGGCTCAGCTTGTCTTCCTCGATAAACAGATCATAGCAAATTATTCATGGGCAGCTCCATTTACATGGCCTCAAAGGGCCCAGATATCGACCGTGAGTGGTTATGCGGAGACCTTAACAGCAACGGGGAGTCTTTGTGTAGCGCGCATCTTAAGTTCATAATCTATATCGCTTTATTAAGCTTTTGCGGCCACAATTATCCATAAATTATGTTCGATGCAACTTGCATTGTTAAGATTGATTGGAATACTGCGGTTTATCAGGAAGATATCACCGGCCAGAGCGGATGACTCCAACCGTGCGTGCAGTAGAGTAATATCTGAACACTTATATTAGTGAGACTTACAGGAAGCAAGCAACACAGTCATAAAAAGTATTGACTATTATCATCTGTTGGCGTATTTATTTATCTGTCCACTTAGACACGCTCAAAGCATTAACAAGGTCAGTGCTTACAACTAGTCTATAGTCTGACCCCTTTAACAACAGTTCGGTCGTAGTCAAATTCTTCTACAGCGGGGCTAATTCTGTTTGTACTTCTGAGATTTCTCTGTATACAGGTAGTGGGCGGGGGTAAGATATGGGCCTAACAAAATCTCAGGAATACTCATAGAATTGACAAATTTGCTGTATAAAAGAATTTGATCACGGCCGAAATGCATTGATAAAATGGTCAGACTATAATCCTATCTTGGATGCGACTGAGGCACGGGGTGCTGATTAATAATAATTACTGTTCACCAGTCAATGAACGGTAAAGAAACTAGAACGCCTCGTGGCGAAAGGCTATCACCCGCGGTGGGAGCAAATTTCACCGCCGTCATTTGTTATGGCCAGCTAATCCTAGTTTTCTGATATGGGTCACATCTAGGACAGCCAACCAGATTCCGTGCCGAAAATCATGAAAATAGTTCAACTCCTTCTACCCGTTTTGGGGTGGAGAGCAAATTTCCTTGCCGTCATTTTTTACGGCCAGATAATTCTATTTTTCCTTCTTTTTAGCATGGGTAACATTGAGGACAGCCCGCTGGACTTCCTGCAAAACAATCATGAACATAGCTGAAGTCCTACCGCTTATTGGGTGGATAGCCACATATACAGTATATATACATATATACAAATAAATATAATTAAATCTTCAACGCAAACATTATCAGCTCTCATTTAGTTCGCGGGTGATGACAAGCATCTTCCAGTCATATTTTCTTCTCCTAATATTTTCCGTCTTCGTTTCCATCCGTTTCTCCTACGGCTGCTAGACTCTCTCCGACTATACCGTCTATTATTTCCAATCTTTTTTACTCCACTCACCGTCAATTCAACCGTTCGTATTAATTTCCGCTATACGTTCAGTCAGCACGAGGAAGCTTGACGTACCTCTCCGCCCAAGTTGAGCGGACAGCTTCAATTTTTGTCAATTTATAAGCTCAAAATTAATATATCATGTAGGTAAAAACACAGAGATATACATTACATTGTCGATATGCAGTATGTACTGCAGAATGACGATTACAGCGCTTTGATTTCAGCCATGGGAGCGCCATTATGACGCTGGACAATTACACAGCTGAGTGCATACATGGCTAATGATTACATGGAGCTAATGAGGCAAGCGCTGGGCTCGGCTGCTTGCAGACAATGTAACCCTGGAGTGGCGGTATGTCAATAGCAGGCGGCCGTGTATGCTATGCAGAGGTCACTTCCAAGTCATACGTTACTATTACAAAGAAAGGAAAAAAGGCAGAAAGTACAGGAAACCACGAGTAACAAACGAACGAGACAAATATCGATAATTACATGGATAAATAAATACAAAATAAATAAATGGTAAAGATTCGTTTTATGGGTACACATGAAATGAAAAATTAGAAAAAAATTTGAATAGAAAACCAAGAGGAAAGATCCATAGACACGTATACTTTTTGGGAAAGTATTGCTGAAATTGTCGAAAATGCACAGACACATAAACTCTTTGGAAAAGTGATATTATTGTTGAAATTGTCTTATTCTTTAATTATTATTCATGATCTCACAGCCGCAGACATTCGCAGTTCGAGCACTATTCGTCTGTAAAATGTTTAAGCCGAAAAGTCTGACACCACTAGCAGAACCTGTCATTTGGTTGCATTATTCTGTCCCTGCCCTCGAAGTTCTTAGGAGAACTACACGTGCTGCGGTTGAAGCGCACACCTTCACTTTGTAGACTGTTATAGGTGCCGAACTCGCCAGTGCCGTCGTGTTTCCTGCCCTGGTCTTTTCCGGTTGAGAATTCATTGCCGGCATCAGCTTTCGATCGCACAGGCCTGCAGGCGTTTGAGTCAGCTGTTAATGGCAGTTCGTTGTATTTTTCTTGGCAGCGTTTCGGGCTTCCCTGTGTTGTATATGCTTCCTTTGGGTTGTACTACCAGTACGTGGAGGCCCGAGCGTGATGTTTTAATAATAATACACTGTTAACCTTGAGCACCTTAAGCAGCAAGCACAATTGCTTATAAAATTTAGGGATTTTCTAACGTTTTTCCTTACGATAAGTTGCAAGTTTAGAATGGATTCCGTTAATTTTTTGCCAGTTAGTTATGACACGTCGGGGGCAACACCACGTCAACAACACCGGTTACGCCCCAGTTGCGGAACAAACGCACCGTCTCTAATGTGTTTCTCTTTCAATTTATCGTTATTCTGTACAGATGTTTCTTTAATATTACTTTTATGAAAAAGCTATGCTTCTGTAATGTTTTAGTGTTTTGCTAATTTTTTTAATTGAGTTTAATTCAGGGGTACCATAAAACTAATCTTAACAAAGTAAATAAACAAACAAATGAATAATATATATATATGCAAATAAATATGGTCACTAGTCAGAAAGAAAACGGCTTTCTCGCCTACGTAAGTAAAGGCATGTAGCATTTAATATCATTACGGCTTGAGCTTCGTAGGCTATCAATTTACTAAAGACATTTGCAAAGGAAAGATACAGCAGAACCAGCAGAAGAGCCCGGTGCATCCCATTTCCACTGAGTACATTCAAAATTCCCATCTGGTAAACAAGTGTGAGCTTAACACTGATTTTTTTGGGAGTACCTAATCAATTATAAATAAAAAGAAATAAAAACTAGCACGCCTCATGGCGCAAAACCCTCACCCGCGCTTTGGGCAAATTTCAACGCCGTCAGTTTTAATGGCCAGCTTATTCTAGAATTTTGACATTTTTCATATCGAGGTCAACCCACCCGACTTCCACGCAAAAAATTTATGAACATTGCTCAGATAACTATACAGATGAATATACTTACAGTAAATCCTAAACGAAAATATTATCACCACTCTCACTTCGTTCGCGGGTGATAATAATAAAATAAAATGCATACATAAAACTAGATGAATAAATAGATACTTAAAAAATTGCCGGGGTGAGAACTTTACATTAGTATACAGAATGGACCAAAAATATCCATTCAATACATTTTATCTTTTAACATTTACTCTTTGTTGAAGCAGGATCATTGGAACACGCATGAATTGATTTGGGTAACATAACATGACTCAAAAATGAATTATGGCAAAAATACCATGCACTGTTTCCACGTTGTGTATATTGGCCATAAATAAAAAATGAAAAAGTTATATTACTGCGGGAAAAACCACAAGTTATAATTACAGTAATAACAAAAAACTATACATATAACTTGATTGAACTCGCTGAATACAATTCTAAACGAAAAATATACAAAGCGACAATAATATTTTATAGATTTCTTCATGCGCTTCTCATGAACTTAAGCCATTGCCAGTGTCTATTAACTAACTAACTAATTCGGCAGCTATTTCTTACAACCTAGCGTCCAGTATACATACATTCATGAAATGAACTAATATGCCGAAGCCACTATGTACATTCGTAAGAACAGTATGATGCGAGGATGCGCAGCTTGCACGTCAATCGTACTAATGAGTATAAATTTATCCGGGAAGTCGAGAGAGCTGCCCACTCTCGCTTCCAGCTGTTCGAGCGAATGTGCCTATGTATATATATATATGTAGGTACACAGGTACACTGTGTGATCTCGGCATTAGTGTTGGTGTTGCTATGAACTCGCATGCAGAACCACTGGCGACACTCACACGAGTTACCAAGCAACCCAACACAAACATCGGAGTGCAACCAAGCACAGCCTTTTGCCTTATCAGTTGAGAGAAGCAAAAGTTCTCTGACAAGGGCAGGTACCGCGTGGTGCAATGATATGTTCCGGTGATACTGCTTTGTTATTGCGAGCTGTCACGCGCAGAGACCAAACGAAGAACGTCATTGGTGATAATATATGGAATAGCGGGCCGGGTTTTGTCTTGTGTTTCACGTCAAAAAGCAAAGCGCAGCACCAATTACAGTCACAGCTGAGAATAAAATTGGATCATTGGAAGCAGTCTTGTTTTTTATAAACATAGTTCTTTAATTCGAAGGATCGGATTGATGTTGATATAGATTAAACATTGGAAGCACGAAGAGGCTCATTCCCAGAGAGTTAATAATGCCTTGGTTTCAGTCCCATAGAGGCGTCAAAAACGTGGGCGTCGAACAGAAATAGATATTTGCCGCCAGCTATAGTTCAATCATTTAGATTATGTTCTGACAAATATTTTGACAAACATTAGTCAAACACACAAACGGACGAATCGATCAACACCAAAATTTGGTCTTTTTTGCCTTTTAACACATCTAACAAATCCTGCAAACTTCACAAATATCCGTGATTAACGTTTTGAGTCATGTTCTGACAAACATTAATCAAACACACAAACGAAACAATTGATCATCAGCAAAATTCCGTTTTCTGTGTCAATATTTCTATCTAATCCTAAAAATTTCATGAAGATCCGTCCATAGTTTTGGAGTTATCTGGAAGTAGACAAAGAGCCAGAAAGACAGAAACATACAAGTAGACACACTCGACAAATACATAACCTTCTTAACGGATGTTATAAAGAACTATTAAAGTGAAAAAAACCCGAAATAATATGCGGCATTACAGATAAATGTATCGGTAGGCTTGGGTTTTCGCCTTGTGTTTCATACCATGTTAAATAGAAAAGTGCAACAGAAACGAAGTAGCTGCCATGGGTATTCTGTCAGGTATGCGAGGTCACGTAGTGCCATACAACAGATCACCCAACAAAAATCAAGGACTTTTTAAAATTGAAATTTTTATTAAGGCTAAATTACACTAGCAACTTTCGTAGCCGTAATAACCCGTCGGCTAACAAAGGACGCCGATACTCTTACGACTGGCAGAGCTAGAGCAAGCGACGGCAGAATACTGCAAGTTCTATTTTTGACGCCGTCGAGGTGAACTTCTTTTGAGCTTCATTTTATGAAACGCTTGAATTCACTGATTTTGAAACATAATCTAGGAATGAAGCAGTGTTGTTTGCACATATAAACGCTTAGTTTATCTCGATAACAAAAGATTAGCGAATATGTTACAAAAACTTAACAATTTTACAGTAAAACACGTATCACGCCACAGCCATCGCGTCAGAGCTTCTCTATTCACAAACACTGGGCGAGTTACAAGTTACAACATAGAAAATAAAGGAAATATTAGACAGGTTGACCAAACTATATTTTCAAAACAGGCAAAAGACATACTTATATATGCTAATTCTCTCTGTTTGCTATCCAAATTTCATCTCAAGACCACTTAGTTCAAGCGTCAAGCGAACCTAACACGAATTTCTTTGTTTTGTAAACTAAAGCAGAAAGGTATACGACTTAATGATGATTATTTTGCTCCTGCCGTTTTATTGGAGAACATGTCGAACATAAATAAAGGTTAAGGCTAAGCTTAGTTAGAAGGTTTACTAGCGCAGCGATTCTAAGACGTATCACGCCGAAGATCAAATATTTTGTCTCAGCATTTCCGCCGAAAGGTCGTGAGTGACGGCGGCGAACTCACATAGGTGAGTTCTATGTCACATAGGTGAGTTCTGTGTCACATAGGTGAGTTCTGTGTCACAAAATTTATAAAACGCGTGCATCTCCAACCCTACACGGCTCCGCTAAACGAAGTCGCTTAGCCGTGCGGCACAGGGCAAGAGACGAAAAACCGAAAGAGAATAAAGAGAAGAAAGAAGCGCCCATGCGGACGGTCCCTTCCGCGACCCTCCGCACGGGCAAAGGCAGGAGCCCCGCGAAAAAAGTCGGTCATCTCGATCAGCGACCCACCTTGCGGAACAGACGGGGAAATATAGAGAGCCGACCTAACCTTACAAAACTAACCTCGTCAGCAGGAACTACTGCAACATTCTTTGCGAAGAAGGCCCTTGGGACACTTGGGTTCGTGAGGCCCAAATATATTAAGGCAGGGAATGGGCCTGCCGAATAGAACATAAATATAGATCGAACCAACCATACGTATTGCCGTAACAAATTATCACACATTACCGTTACGCCGCCCGTCAACGACATGTTGCTTTTAAACTGTTGTTTTATAAAGTTCGGAATATAAAATTTATATTATCCTTATATAATAAAACGCTTGGTGTATTCATTTATTTATTTCGTGTCCGCTTTGAAGGAAATAGATAGGCGAAAGATAAGCCAGGTTGCAGCTTTTGTAAGTCGATGACCAGGTTGCCGAAGATGGCGAAGGCTGATCCTTATCCCTCTATCTGAAAACACTTCTTGCTTGAAACACTTCTTGGAACCGGGACAATGTGTATGCAACTTCTGGAGTGAGTCCGATTTTACAACTTTTTTCTCTCAGATCACGACGTATAAATTTGGCAGATGACTAACAGAGCACTCACGAGATGATTCTTCACGGGGGGTTGACAACAATTTCTTCTAGCTAAGTGTGTTTCTCTTCTTCTTCTTCTACAACAGTTTTATTCCCATTCAAAGGGGGTCGCTGAAGCAGATCTTGTTATTCCATGTATTTCTGTCCATTACCATGAGCTCCTCCTGCTCCATACCACGCATATCATCTCTCACCTGTCGTTCTCTGAAGGTGCAAATTTCGTTTCATAGCCAAAAATATAAGCATTTCTGTAAAGCAGACATTTAAGTTCGCAAGACCGTATCTTGGCTACGAAGCGCTGACATACAAACAAGCTGGCTGGAGTTACATTCAAGTTTATTGCAGTGTTTTATTAAAGATTTAGTTCTGCCTCTCACTATTGAAGACGCACGCCTAATCAAGATGGAAGATAGGGAACGTATAAGTAGTACGAAACTACAACAGTCTCATGATCGAAAACGTGCTACGAATGCATGGAGAGAGATGAATCGTCTATGAGATACAGTCAAGAAAGACTTGAGGCAGAAAAGTTACAGAAGTGAATGAGAGCTGCTGATAAGCGTGAGGGGGAAAATGAGGAGACGAAAAGTCAGAGAAAAAAGGCCTAAGGTTGAAAGCACGACAAAAGATCAATGAAGAAAATAAAGAAAGTCAGAGAAGAGAAGATTCCGCCACGGCCTATATTAATAAAAAATGTTGATTATTTCGTGAATTTTTTCACCCGCGGGTCCACTAGTACCTAGATAATTCTCCTTGTCCCTTCGTTGGTTACATAGTGCGACCGGGACGCTTTCATCAGAATGAGAGCGAGGAAAATTTGGGTTGCCTTTAGGTATCCTGGATACTACCTGCTTACAATCATTCAAAGGATAGAACTTATGTTCGTCTATATGTATTTTTCGTTATGAGACTGGAAAGTTGTGTATGTACCTTTGAAAATTCTCACCAAAGCATAAAAAACAATTTCATCCTGGGTGCGGCAGCAACATGCTAATTCCGGAGCTACCAAGAGCAACGTTACCCACAACTGTTTCTATAAATTATCTAAGCAACATCCGCAAACGCAAAGCAGACAATAGCACTCATTTGTAGATAGCAGCACTGGGGATGATGTGTATCCGGTCGCTGGGTCGCATGTTCTAAGAAAGCTGGTATCCTGCATGTCTCTTTTGACTCACTACTCCTTATTGGAATATTATTTTTGGATATTGCGTAACGAATATTAATACTGAAGTTAAAAAGTGATTGTGGAAATTATAATATTAGTAATAAAATAATTTGATGATAATAATGTAACGGTGATTAAGATCATGATCGACTAACATCATTATTACTACCATCATAAAAAAATAACAGAGGTTATGCCGCGCTACTAAGATCATTCGCCGTGAAGCAAAGAGAAGAAGAATGAAGGATTGGCATTAAAAGTAAACCCAGTTAATTTCTATCTTATGGTCACTTACCTGCAGACAAACTATATTCTCAAACCATAAGCCATTACAAACCGTATCTGGCAGTATCTGTGCTACTACATATGTGATAGCACAACGCTATTATTAAGCGAGCTAATATCAAGGGTGTTGTGCGCTAATCTTGTTGGACACAGCATCCATATGAGAAACTAGTAGTAGCTGGCCATCAAAATGACTTCATCGAATTTGCCTCCACCGCGGGTGATGGTTTTACGCTACGAGGCGTTCTTGATATAGTTTTTGTTGTCGTTTTTCCTAGTGATTATATTGTAATTTTTATTTTCATATTATTATTTGTTATTATTAAATCACACCAGACTGGCGACGTGGGAACGGAGAAATTCCATGAGGTTGACAAACCCCACGCAACCAGCCTAGCGAGTGAAAAATAGGGAAAAAAAGAGACGATCCGAGATCACAGAATAGCTCTGTGTACACTGTACAGATCGTTTAAAGCTGCCAATACCAGCACCAGCAAAGACAGAGCCATCAAGACCATTCCAAACATACACGAACGAGAATACTAGCCCGTATGGCATCGTAACGGTTCCAAGGCAAACTCATGAAGAGCACCAGTACGCCGAGTATACCTCACCCGAACTGAGTTGACTGTTGAGTGCTATATATAATTTAAAAAGTCATATTAGTCACACTCGTGTCATTTTAAGAGGGGGATAGAGAAAGAGAGAGATGGCAATGTTTTTGAAACTGTGTATTAAGAGACAACTTCAAATACGTTTTATCTTCTATAAGGTATCTTTCTGCATCTCATTCAAGAAAGACAAGAAGTCTGACTAATGTGATGCTTTTTAATGTGTAGCACAAGACAGTTCAGCACTGAAGTCAAGATAGCTACTGACTGGAATAAATAGATGGACAGATGTTATCATGATGTAGAATAGAGTCTAGACTGAAGTTGTGGGCTATATTTGTGGCTGATTCTCGAGGATGGCCAGGGGTAACTCGGGCAAATCTTATCTATGTATTTATATGGATTAGTGGTTAACTGGACAATGGTACTACATGACTAACACATCCTCTGTACGATAAGCCTTTGTTCTAAGGGAGCGGATGATATGCAACTCAGCTACAGAGAGTGGAAGATGAACTACTGCGGTTTTTGATAAAATTAATGTACCAAGAGAGAATTGTGGAAGCTACTCGATACAGAGCAGCGCACCATTGTTGAAGGTTGACGAAACATTTGCGTGATTGAAGATGTCAGTTATACTTTTGGATACTCCCGTATCATAGTCACGGGTCCGGTACTTTTTGGCACCGAGATTTGGCGCAATGATTTTTTTGAATGTCTTGGAGCTGATTGAAATTGAAACAGGATATATGGACTAGATGAAATTACTATGAAACCTTTTATATTAGATTAATATCTAAAGACTAAAATTAAAATAGTCGCACAATATGTAAAATGCGCTCATTAACTTTCACATGATAAAGAATATGACATCAACACTATACTGACTACAGTTATTTATTTAATGCATCTCGTGATTGTTTGCTAAATCACGTAAATATTCTAACGGCTCCTTTTCAACCATAAGGTAACCATACCTAACCTAGCCATACGTAACCTAAATATACCTAACGTAACGTAACTACAGTATAGCTATAACCTAACATAACCATACCTAACCTTAGCTAAATTAACCTAACCTAAATATTGGGCGTCAAAATATTCTGCGAAAAAAAATGAGCGCCAAAAAATCGGCTCCATAAAGTCCCATTCTACTAGTAACAACTTCTTATGATAACCTCCCCAAATTTTGTAAAATCTCAAGAATCAAATTTACGAACTTTGAGCCTCCAACCTGATGAGCTGATGAACAGCGAAACGCGCGTCGTGGGTAACAAAATTTCTTCAACTGCTTCTCATCCATTTGTACAAAATATTTACGGCATTTCAAGAAAATAATTTATTTATCTGAACACAGCAAGCCAATAAATAATCGTAGTAAAATAAAATATCCGAAATCGGTAATGGAATACAAATGTGGAATATTAATGCATACATTAATTAGTGGGCGTAGTAATATCACAAACAGTATATATATATATGCAGTAATTGGGAAAACAATACTAAATATAATAACAGAACTGTTCTCGCAAATAGAACATGTCAATTATAAGGAAATAAGATAAAATAATATTACAGAGTCGATAATAGTGTAACATATATAAAAATGGCATTGAGTAATGGGCAATACAAGTGTAGAAACAAAGCATACGGTATAATATGGTCAAAAATTGCAGTTTATAGTAAAAATTAAAGGGTAACATATTGTGCTGCAACATTTGTGCAATAACGGTAAATGTTGTGCAAACTAGACATGATATGTAGTGGGAGCAGCTCTTGTACAAAATGGGCACCACACAAAACAAGTCTTGTCCCCAATTTCACTTGTTACGATGGACAATTCTTGTCCAAAACGAACACCAAAAAAGGACTACAGGTTGCAGTCCAACACTCGCACATCTCAGGCTCAAATACGCACCATAAACAGAATCCTGGGAGAGCAGCAGCGCTAGAGCAGCCATAATGTTCTTCTTTTGGTGTACTTTCTTCCAGGGCAGTCGTAGCGCAGTCACTTTAATAAGCTCATAGATGCCAAATCTCAAGTCTAATTTCTCTACTAATACAAGCAGCTATACACGAAAAGTTCCGGAAATCAATTTTTTCAATAAGAGACC
>LQNS02007216.1:26816053-26838813 GCA_001587735.2 Parhyale hawaiensis
GGGGAATAGCTCGCCCCTTGGGGACATGTCTAACTCTCTCTATGTTTTCTTTCTATATTATTTTCATAGGTACAATTCTATCATGTGCTACTTTCCGAGACTGATCAACTGGATCATTCATTCGTTCGTAATCATTCATTTATTATATCTATACATCTCTTATATTCTATACCCCGTAACAGCTTTTCTTGTATATTCTATACCCCGTAACACTACCACAGATGCGGGTATAATATATGCGTGCTCGTAACTAAGTTGGGTCACGGATTACAGCTGATACGAACCTGTCTCAATCTAACACACACTTTGAGTTACACCGCATAGCATACTGGCACAATTATACAGGTACACTTGTACTCTTTTGTAGGGTATTTGTACTTTAAAATCGTACCTAGGCTTGTTATATAAGTCAAGGTTCTATCGAGATTTCCATAGGCTATGTTGTCTACAGTTTGCAATGCCCTATATATATTTGTAGACAATAATCGAGATTGACACATGTAAGGGTGAATACTGTAGCGTTATTACATTGCCCCAACACTGTATCACCGAATGGGAACGGTCCCTGAAGTTCCATATCATATTATACGTACGAGAAGCCAAAACTTGGTACGAAGGCACCGAAGGGTTCTATATTCTGAGAGTAATGGGGTTTGATTAATGAGCTGCAGCCTATATGACATTGAATAAAACGAACACAGATTATTATCATCGTGACATTCTTAACATATTCATGTAAGCTTCAATAAAACCAAGAGAGTATAAAGCCTTACCTTTACTAAGGTACGGATCGCTGCGGGACATGTAGGGCCGCTCAGCAGGGATGTGCATGTTGTTCTAATACTAATATGATTTCCAATTGCACTGATCTGCAATAGATACTTGTGTCGAACGGACAGTTTCACCTGAGAGGACCTACCTAATATGGTGGCTGTATAAACACACGAGCATTTAGTTACAACTTAAGAACTCACAACGATGCTTGCACAATACAACTAACTGTACAGAGGAGACGCCACATCACAAAATTCACATATATAACACGTGTGTAAAAGAAGCTAAGAGACGTTATTTCCCTAATACTGCAAGCCTCAAAAGGCGCATTTTGCTACCGCTTTCGCCAATTGTAACAGCATGCAAATACACACTCGAGTCACAAAATCTACTGTATTAACTCCCGTTCAGGGGGTGAAAAATACCCAAATTGTAGTGGGTGAAAAAAAATGAACTCTCATATCCCTATGCACCAGCATTACTGTACATTTCGACTTTATAAAGAAATTAATTCAAAATACTATTCGGTGGGAAAGACAAATGAGCTCTACAAGCCTAACAGAAATTTTTCGGCCGTTTCAGAAGCTGCTTTGGGACCCTAGCTTTTAGTGCGACTAAGAATTCTCTTTGAGAAAAATTATTGCTCTATCGTTCTCTGACGCCCCAAACACGTGCGGCCTTGACACGCGGCCACGCAAGACAGGGAGCTTCGATGAAGGGCACAGCGTGACTAAACTTCTATAACAGGCAACATCCCCTTATTGCCTATTTCTTAGCTTTTTTTTTTCTAAGGCACATCATTAAGACGAGATACCGTACTTGCTGTATATGTTCCTGCAGCACATCAGTATCATATACATAGCATATGGTAGAATATATATTGAACTAAAGCTAATATCATAAAACAAATATGCGATAGTCGACAAATTTGATAAAAATTCTTGACGTTTCGGGAAAGATCAGATTCCCATCATCAGAAATTCGCACTTATATGGGGACCCCCGTTGCGCGCTGCGGTCATTTGCCTCTTGGTTCTCTCCGGGCAAACACTGTCCTTAGCTCATACAGAATAAAACTTCGTTTTAGTCATTCCTTTATATCTAGCTTTTTATACAAATTTCTGATGATGGGAATCTGATCTTTCCAGAAACGTCAAGATTTTTTAGCAAATTTGTCGACTATCGTACATTTGTTATATGGTAGAATATTTACGCCAATTGTAACTACCACAAGGCGAGCCATTTTTATAACCCGATGCTCAATGGTTTTGTTGCCTCTGTCCGACTCTGACTTTACCAGTTTACGACTCCGACTCCTCGGACCCCAAAAATGTCCGAATCCTTTGCTAAACAATTTTTGTGAACTCAATAATAACTGGAGGATTGTCACAGCACATTATCTATTTCTACCAAGCAAGGAAATGTTAAATAAAAACTCAAATTGGTCCTGAAACTACGATTTCCCCTTTATCATCATCAAAATTCGGTCATTTGCGCCTATTGACAGAAATAACAGCTTCTGTATATAATTTTCATGAAGATCTGAAAGACCTTTTTTGGGATTATGTCCTCATGAACATTTGACAAACATTAGTCAAACACACAAGCGGACAAATTGATCGTCATCAAAAGTTGGTCATTAATGCCTTTAACATTTATAGCACTTCCTACAAATTTCATGAAGATCTGTTCATAACTTTTTGAGGCATCTCACTGACAAACACAAAAAAGAAAACACAGAGACAAAGAAGTATACAGACAAACGTATCAACACAAAAATTTGGTTATTTGCTCTTAGTTAACAACAATTCTTGAAAATTTCAGAAAGATTCGTCCATAACTTTCTGAGTTATGCTACTAAGAAAATAGAAGGCAGACAAATAAACAAACGGTTGAACGGATCTTACCAAAAGTTAACCACCTGTGCCTCCTAAGATGCCTAAGAATCATTGTAATTTCGTTAAGATCCGTCTATAACTTTTGAGTTATCTAGATGACAATCAAACAAACAAATTCGGCAAAAAACATAACCTCCATGGCGGAGGCAACGACAATAATAATAATAATAATTTATTATCTCACACACAGTGATTACACCGAACGAAGTTTTCCTTATGCCTAAATGTTCGTATTTTGAAGATTTGGAACTGTGAAAAACAGGGGAAGCGGAGGTCTGTGCCGGAAGTCAAGTTGAGAATCTCTCACCATACTTCCCCTGACCTCTCTATACCGGAATGCTCCAACCATACAGTGACTATCCGCTGTCAGCGCTGAGAATCGATACACAGCGGCAGTTTCCACTGCTTTCAGGGGCAGAAGGCACACGGGAGGCCTGGTATGAATTTAATTACCTACATGTGACTGACAGTGGGCACCTGGGCCCAGGATATAAACTGCAGACAAGAATTACTTCTCATTGTATCAGGATAATTCGTGTTTACAAGATCGCTTAGTCACAATCCGTATAAATATGTAGTACTGTATACTTTATTGACACTGTCTTAAAAATATCCGTCAGCTTAAATTCTGGGTTGCAGTAAGAAAAAGAATGTACGACACATGTAAAATTTAGTAGTACAAATCTGAACTTTATTTAACTGAGGCTGGTGCATGAGTACTCCAGCAAAATGCGCCCCACGTATGAACCAAGAGCACTCTGGACAGATTGCACAAGTTCCATTGACCACACCATTTACGCAAGTAGGACTAAGACGGCGTTAATATGTAGCAAAAATTTCAAAGTAGTTTTTATAGCTACGGACGTATAAGTGTGTATCTTTTACTTTGCATATCAAAGTATGCACGGTTGATGAACAAATGAAACAGCTCTACAAACAGCGAACAGTTCGTAAATCACCAACAAGGCCGCTCTCGCGGGCAAAATTCCTACGTTGAACAACTATACTTTATATCAAACGGCGCACCACTATATACACTCTAAATATTGTTTATGAACCACGAACAGAACGCAGTGTAGAAAAAGCAATCACCAATAAAAATGAGCGGGAAAGGAAGAACAGAAGGCAGCGAGCGGCAGCCGAGTCTGTTGCGTACTGCACGTCCCAGGCAGCACTTGGCTCTCTCTGGAGCAAGGACTTTGCGTGTACGAAATTCCGATGAGGTAAAGAACTTCAAAGTCTACAGTACAAGTAACCATTGATGATGCAAGACACGACTTGCAGCAGCAGGACCTGCCGAACAGCTCTTTGAGTGACGGCGCTCTGAGGTACCTACATGCAGCAATCGACCCAGCCAATCACGTGGGCATCTGAGCAATAGCTGTTGTATGCAACCATTCTGAGGTGCGTGCAACATTCAACCCAGCCAATCACGTGGGCATCTGAGCAATATGTAACTGCTGTATGAGCGCGCTTTGAGGTATACGCAACAACCGACACAACCAGTCATTTCAGGTAAGCAATAACTGCAGCATAAAACGCTCAGTTCACACAGCACTTGAGTCATATATATACTCTCAACGGAGAACACGAGTAACACCTGCCGTACGTATAATTTGCAAGACCACGTACAAAGCCGCAAGCTTACACGTACCATTCAAATCCCAGCTAGCTCAGCCGTTGCGCTTGCAAAGTACCCTTGAAACTTCGGCAAAAAATACGCGAACCATTTTTAAAGCTACGCCTAGAACACTATCGGCATTTACACGTGCCATTCGTAATTACCCGTAATGACACTCAGTACGCACAGAACAGTTCAGGTACACGTGCCATTCGCAAATACCCGTAAAGACACTCAGTACGCACAGAACAGTTCAGGTACACGTGCCATTTGCAAATACCGGTAAAGACACTCAGTACGTACAGAACAGTTCAGGTACACGTGCCATTCGCAAATACCAGTAAAGACACTCAGAACGCACAGAACAGTTCAGGTACACGTGCCAATCGCAACAGCCCGTACAGATACTCAGCACACATAGAACAGTACAGGTACACGTGCCAATCGCAACAGCCCGTAAAGATACTCTCGGAAGTCCCGCTAAGCTGTGCGTACATCAAAGCAAGCTGTGTGCACATCCGTCAACTGTTTACTCGTTAGCTTGTCGTAAACACACACCGCCTGTGCACACACTCGCAAAGATAGTCCATTGTTTGTTTGGGTATACGGTGGATGTTGACCGTGTCGGTATAGTGGGAGCTTGTATGGGCATATTGGGCCATGAGAATATGCCACGGTGGTGTAGATATATGGTAGAATATCTGAGTAATCTTACAACTTGCTGGGCATCCCTGAAATGTCATATATAATAATAACGTTCCAGAAATGTCAAATATAATGGTATCTACTAATGAGTGAAAAACACAGGACAGGCGTCTTATTATATATATCCACGTCACTCAAAGACATCAAACACATTGAGCGTATCTAGAGAGCACGGGCGAGGGGCTACAGGAATATCCAGGCAAAGTACCTACCACATTGTATTCATAACACAAAAGTTTATAGATACACTGCAGGGCTAATTTCTTGTGCATATTGGCTACGCTTTTCAGATAGCAAAACAGTGGAGCATGAGTGCAGCTTACACAGAGCAGATGTTCTGGGTATATGGCTACGATTTTATAAAAAATACATACGGTTCCTACCAGACCATTGTTCGAGCACAGTGAGTATGTCTATAGCGGAGGTGCGATTATCTGAACAGAGATGACTACGCCTTGAAGCAGGAAAGGCAACACATGGTTAATTTAATGCAATAATTTACAGTATTTTGATAAAAGGACTTAGTTTTGGGATAGGCATATTCATGGAAATAGTTTCAACCCTTTCTGCACCAATGGGAACTGCAGATACCAGCATCAATTGGTTTTCAATACCAGAGCACTGTCTTTTACTCTGAAATGCTTAGCAGTATTTATGGTTTAAACCTTCTTCCAGCTTTTTGTTTACTTTTAATGTTACAATATTGGAAGTATGTTCATTGAGAACCTGTGCCAAAAAATATATTTTCCCTTGAGAGGGAGTGCAAGCTCGTAATCCTAAATTACGACTTCACGTAGCGTTCACAAACCCAATCCCCCACCCTCATCAATATACCCCCCTCCCCACCACATGTAAACAAACACGGAGGTGCGTTACGACGTCTCAGCCTCGTCGTACGTCAGAATTAATGACGCATTTCACTGAGACATAACCACGGGTCCCAAACGGGCCCCTCCATCCCTCAGGAGACGGGGACCANCACCACATGTAAACAAACACGGAGGTGCGTTACGACGTCTCAGCCTCGTCGTACGTCAGAATTAATGACGCATTTCACTGAGACATAACCACGGGTCCCAAACGGGCCCCTCCATCCCTCAGGAGACGGGGACCATGATGTCATTGAGATGGTGATGAATAATAATAATAACGTGCGGGAGTTTGCAAGGGAGGAGATAGAGAAGCGCCACACCAATACACTGCAACTTGATGACGGACATAAACTGGGATGTATTGCGCCAAGGTGTGTCTATGGTGCAGCATATGGCATGTGACTTGAGTGGAACCTTGCTGGTACAGTTAGTGTAGACGTGCGCTCACAATAGTGTTGTTCCTCCAAGTCCAGCACGCGTCCCCGTGTTCCGATACTGCTGCATAGCTACAGTATGTAAGTCTCATTTTATGCAAATCTATTAAGATGGATCTGACACAAATCTTTCGGGCGGAAAGTGTTACTTTACGTAGACAGAGCACAATACTGTATTTAACATCCACAATAGAATGTTTAGCTCGACGCTCGCGACAGGATTACTTTTCACATTTTCGGATTTGTGTTGTGATCTTATATAAGAATGAGTAATTTTAGCACCCTGTAAAGTCATGCTCTTTGCCTTGTAGAAAGACACTATTTACAGCGAAACCGTGAAATGAGAGTTTATTGATATCTGATCTCAACGTCAAGAAGCAAATCTCTTTCAACTGTTGCGGTCTTTAAGGGTATAGAACCTGTAAGTTGCAAAGACTTGGTAATTAATCAAACACTAAAATACTCACCCTTCTTTGCGTCAGCTTCTTCACCCATGGTGTGTAGATAGGCTCAACGTACTGTAGTTACAGCAACCCTGGAAAGAAGAAACAGTATTAAGGCAAATAGTAAAATATCGATCTTATGTTTCCACCTGTGGTGACTTTGGTTACTTTTTCGGTAGGTATTAGATCGCATAAGCTATCGTGTGCAGCATGATACGGGCTAGGGAACAACAGGAGTAGGTTTCAAATTGTGACTCACAGGCCACAGATCTGGGGCAGGCTACTCAAACGTCTAGTGAAGTTACGGTAACGTGTGCTGTATAGTTCTGTGAAGAGATAAGTGCCGATGCCATTGCTCTGATTTTATCACTTCTCTATACCGATTTTCCCAAAATTATGGTAAAACTTGAGCAATTAAGTCTATGCTTTAGTGCCTGCAACTGTAAAGTTACGGTAAGCATAACGTTTTAAGGCGTTTGAACATTCGGCCCCTGGTCTCTGTGACTTTGCATATAGCGGCCCACTTCGTATAACAATTATAATCTTTCTTAAGTACTCGTGGAGACATGACAAGATTGAAATGTTGCATGGTTTCGTCATCATACGGGAACCAGGCATGAATGGAAAACGCAAGTTTTCTTCGATAGAATTTCCTTGGACCCAGAGAGATTATATGTTTCTTCTACAAAGGCTGTGCGTAAGCTAACTATTATTAATTTTACCCTATAGTTTTAGTATCTATAAAGCTAAGCAAGACGTGCTATCGCAGTGACTGCATACACATGACAGCAGATATCGAACGTAGCTTTCGTTGATTTTCTGCTCGAGACAGAACAATCTCTGGAAATTTACAGTACAAAGGTACATACAAATATAAATACAGGAAGTGCGTATGGACAGTACAGTATACAGGCAACAATTCACTCGCTTTTCGAAGCTGTAAATTATTTTAAAACATTCCTAATTAGTACAGCCACACGAAACAATCAAATAAGGAGGACCAACTAATATGCACCAATCAGGACATGAAATCAACTCCATTAGACATGACAGAAAAGATGATTCCTAGAAAATTTAGAATATAGACATAGAAGTAACAGCACACTCTACATTATATAAAATAATAGTGTGTTGGTTGGTTGCATGTTTCGTCTCGAATCAATGAAGTTATACTACCTGAGATGATACTCAGTTAATATTTGACTGACGCGTATACCAGCTTCGAATTTTTTCTCAGTAATAAAAACTGTAATATCATAAACAAAATTTTCGGTAAACTTTTCAAAAATTGTGCAGTGAAATACTAGCCATTAGAGTTTATTACTTAACAGAGAACAGAAGAAACTGACACGTAACACGCCCCTGCCTATAAATTGCGGCGAGTACAAGCGCGATGATTAATTTATATTTGTCCTTTGAAGAGCAGGTTGGAGCGAAGAAAGTGGGGGATTAGCTGCAGCAACTACATTTTCCCCTAATTCATTGACGGCGGGGGTCCTCTTATTACAAAAGAAAAACATGAGGGAATGGAATAAATGGATTAATAATTACTATACCTGGGCATAAATTCGGACAAAGTCAACGCGTTTAAAAATCATCTTGGCAAACAATTGGAGAGACATCTTCCCCAGCTAAGAACACCTTCAAGAGTCACAAACTCTCAACGGCCACAGCTTCGGAGGCAACCTAATCCATGCCAGAATGTCTTCTCTCTTTTGCCCCAGTTAAATTGACCTCTAAGCTACGCAGATCTGGAGCTATAAATTGTGCTTGCATGATCGTCTCTTTGTCTGAGGTTTTTTCTTTTTTTTTCTCAGTCATCTAAATAATACGAACATAATGACAAGAGCTCAGAGAGAACAGGCGCAAAAGTCTTGGCGGCTCTTTGGGAATGGGTTTGTTCGTCTGTCTACCGCCGCCTATCTAATCTAACCGCAAAACAAACGATAACCGTGTAAAATGCGCATCAATAGGGAGGACAAATTTAGTAATTCCGGTCACCATTAAGTTTAACAAAAGGAGCTAAAATGACTTAACAACTGAGACTCGATACATATTCATGGCAGCACAGTTTTGCTGGCTATCTCTAAGCTTCTTCTTCTATTTGAGAATAGCTTAAGATCGTATCCGGTTTTGTCCCGGTTCGAATCATGGATACGCGCGTGCTGTTCACCTTAGCATAACAAGCACGATAGGTAAGTACTAAGTAGGTATCAGTGTACTGACATAATACCGACGATAAAAATCCGATCAACCACAACAGAAGTTATTTGTTACATTTTCCATCAAGAAATGTTCAATGTTGGTGCTCATATAGACAGAGGCTTGGAATGAAATTCATTGTGTAGAGAAGTCAGACGGCTCTGTGTTCAAATACACTGTTATATGGCAGCTAGTGGACGTATTATAAAGCTCCAGCTCATAGCGTGGGTTCGGTCTCCAAACTCTGTTTATTAAATCAGTTGGATAAGTTACTTTTGAATACCCTGCAACGGCCGCGGATTCATGCAATCATCAAGTGATATAAAAGGAGGCAATTTTTGCATTACACGAAGCTGGAAAATTGCAATGACAAATCACAAAAATTAGATATAGGTATCTCAAACTACTGTGTATTGGAGGTTTTCCCTTTCTTTTGTTTAACTTGACATTTTGTATTATCATTTGATTGTTACCTCGGCCAAGGAGGTTATGTTTTCGTCGTGTTTGTCTGTCTCTGTGTCTGTCTGTCACCAAGATAACTCAAAAAGTTATGAACCGATTTGGATGAAATTTACAGGGACTGTTAGGTATGTTAGGAGGAACAGATAATTAACTTTTGTTGAAGATATGTCCATCCGTTTGTTTGTTTGTTTGTCTGCCTCATTTTTCTCAATGCCATAACTCAAGAAGTTATAGATGGATTTTGATGAAATTAATGGATTTTGATGAAATTAACATGAGTTCTTAAGTTTATAACAGAGTAAATGACCAAATTTTGGTAATGATCCGTTGGTTCGTTCGTTCGTTTGTCATTGTTTTTAATTTTATGCTTGTTAGCACAATAACTCTAAAAATAGAAAATGGATGTTATGAAATTTATAGGGGTTGTTAGTAATGTTAAAAGACATAAACGATCAAATTTTGGTGCAGATCGGTTTGTTCGTTTGTATGTTTCACGCATGTATGTCAGAACGTTTGTTAGCAGTTTAACTCAAAAAGTTATGAACGGATCTTCAAGAAAATTGCACAAGCTGTTATTACTATCAAAAGGCACAAATGATTAAATTTTGGAGTTTATACAAAGAAAATTAGGGTTTCAGAGCCAATTTGAATTTTTTGCTACCGTTGCCTCGCTTGGCGGAGGTATGCGCTCTCAGAGTGCTCTAGTTTTATAATAGGTCGTATTGATTTTCCCCATTTCTTGGAATGTAACATTGAGCTTTGTTTGATTCCGTGCGAACCGTATTTCTTCGTAACCTCACAGGATTTTTTACAATAGCCTCTTGCAGCAGTGTTAGTAAGCAGAATTAGGCGTGAACAAATACGGTGCGCTGGAACTATACGACACACGCACTTACAGCAGCTGCTAGCAGCTGACGACGCTAGGTTGGAAAAATAAGTCGCTCGACTGCTCTACACAATGGCATTTTTTCCAATTCTCTCTCTACATCAGCATCAGGTTCACAACTTTCTTAACAATGCAAAAGATAGCTGTATTTTTTTAAGAACTATGAGCAAATGATGTAGCCAGTAGCGTATAATTGTGAGCGCAAACTATATGGGGGTCACTGTGTGGGAAGGATCGGGGGGTCGCAGTTGTCTCATGAGCCTTCCGTCTGATGATCTGTTGTTAACTGCAGCCATGTACTCTTCTGAGGTCTAGTGGACATTTAGCTGCAGGCGTCTGCAGCACGAACAAGTGCAAGCGGATTTCCTAGCTGGGGCGCGCAGTCAAGTTAAGACTGATGCAGTGGAGCAATTACTCTCCCCGTTACTAACAGCTTCACAAATTTCAAACAAGCAATCTCTCCCTCGATGTTACACGACGTCCTAGTCTTCGAAAGGTTTTAAACTTGTATTTTTATCGGTCATCACAAAATCTAATAAAAACAATTCATTAACAGAATTAAAAAAGCTAAAGAAAGTGATAGGTTCTCAATTGAACGATTAAAATTACTCAACAATAAACAAATAGAGCAGATAAGTAAAGCTAAAAAGCAGCTGCACTTGAAGGTGCTTACGTCAACGTCCTTCTGACCGTCGGGTGTCCTTAGCAGCAGCAGCAGCAGCAGCTCAAAAATTAATTAAGATAAGTAAACCAAAAATACCACCACCAAATAAGAAGAATAAAGAAGACAAAAAATAAGGATAGATATCCATGAGAGCAAGACCGCATTAGCGCTCAGCAAAGTTTAAATAAAACTGGATTCAAAAAAAAGAAGGCACCCGCGAACAGGATCTGTTATCAAAAGAGCAACCAGCTTCAGATTCAATAAGGAAACTTACCAAGACGCATGGTACCGCTGACAAGGCTGGCAATGCCACACAAAAAGTCAAATTCTCGAAGTACCGCAAATTTAACGTTAAAGCAACAATCCACTCGATAGCGCTTCACGTAACCTTCTGATAAGCACGTAGTGCCCATGCAGTGCCGCTTGATTTAAGTCACGTAAGCACCAAATTACGGCTCGATAAAGCGTAAAAAATTTGGATCAGGCAGTCAAACTTTTGAAGCTAGCCTTCGTATTCTGAACTGCGGCAATTGAGTGAATTTTGAAACGATTGCAGAAGGAATATATTTGAATCAGATATATAGGCATTGGGTATTAAGGAAGCTAGATATTTAGGTAATTGGTATTAAATGCCAACGATTATTTAGGTACAGCTTATCTAATTTAGCTATTTAGGCATTTTCAAGTTATTTAATTAGGTACTTAGGTATAAGGCAGCTATTAAGGTGCATGCTATTTACTTTTAGTGGCTTATGTACAGTACTTGTTAACTATTAGGTATTCATACTTTTTTAGCTATTAGGTAAAGAAGGGATTGTGTATTTGAATTACCTAACTGCGGTAGCTATACAAAATCTCTGGGGATGAGAAAAATACCAAACGCGCAATAAGCAGACTTGTGAGGTAAGGATTCCAAGCAAAGATGGTGGCAAGGGCGGCACACAAAATATTCCAAGAGCTGTAGTGTGTGGGGAGCAGGACTGCCTCTGACATAAAATTCAGTAATTTGTTGTATGCTAAAACAAAAAGAATGTCAGGTAGACAATTGGTCAGTGGTTACGTGCACTGCGGGGATAATTTGCTGTTATTTCCCCCTTGGACACAAGCTGCGACCCAACAGAAGAACACCAGTATCGTGATTCGTGACTCAACAAGCATGAGGTGACGTGAATAACTTCACCAGGACCTCGTCCGAAGACGCTCCATGTTATTCAAGTACGGTTTATATATTGATCAGTATCTGTACAAGACGGGTATCGCGTTTGACTAAACAGGCAGTAATATTTTCTGAAATAAGTTCACGTGAGGAAGAAAAACATTCGTAGTCCAACATTTTTCTTTCTATTGAACACGAGCCTTTCCGCACATAGACTAAAGGGAGAGAGATCAGAACTCTGAACATCGTTTACCACGAAATTTAATCGTTTCATGTGGGCAGCACTTAAAAAAACAGGATGTAAACTATGGGCAGTGATATATAATGGGTCAAATCAAAGTACGTTAATGGTCTGGAAAAGAGTCTCTTGAAAATTTAATTCGTTGGTTGAAGCGTGCATGTATGATGCACTGTGGAGGCGCATGGCGCTCCAGTATTAAGCTCTGTCCACACTAGCGCAAGCACAAGCGCATTCGTCTGTGTGATTGCGCAGCGAAAATCGCACGGCAGCGTCCATTATCTGTAGCGCGTACGCAACGTTCTATGCATCCAGATGCTGAGAACTTCGTCGTTAAAGGCGCCTTTCATCAAGGCAGTAGCAGTTTTTTACGCTACTAGTCTATATTGCGCGTAAGACCAATGAAATCAAATCATGAATAAGTATCACTGTAGTGCAGATGCCATGTCTTCAGCTTCTCTAGCAAAGCGTGTGCTGTCAACTACTGCCGTTTTAGTAATAACTTTTTGGCCACTATCTTGTGTTGACGTGAGCACGACACATCACTAGGACCAAGAGTTAGAAGAACACGCTCGAAAGTCTATCAAGCGCATCAGCGTTTGTGGTGGGCTCACTCGACAGTCTTCTGTTCTCAGGACGCGGTGCAAAGTGTTGAAACGTTTTGTGCACTGTCCGTTCGAACGCAAGTGTGTGTCCACCAAGAGAGGTGATAAAATGTTAGCCATCAGGTAAGTTGGCTAGGAAATGTTGCTTTTATAGTAATGTTTTGGATATCTATTCAAATTGACAGCAGAGAATCAAAGAATACGGCGCATTTTGATGTTAGTACGACGGCACCGAACATAAATACAGTTTGTAATGAGTCTGGGGAGCAGGCAGACTAAATTGTGACTGTAAGCCTGACTGAATTAAGCGCAGCCATAATAGCGCGAAAATATCCTGCGGTTTGGAAAAGTGACAACAAAGAAAAAGTATTGACCTGCTAAGCGAAATGTACAGAGATCTGTCAAAATACGACACTGTGGATACATTTTTGCTGCCGAAATTGCTTTCTCTGCTGAAAAGGAAGTTTTCATGATGAAAATCACAACGCGGGCTATAATGAAGAACATAATTCCAGTTGGTAAATTTTCGATTTTTTAGTTAGTTAGCGGCCTGAAAATGATTGAGGATAAAATCGAAAGCTTGGCAACTGAAGTAATGTTGTACATTTTTGCTGTAGTGTGGGGGGGGAGGTGTGAGACTGCTTATACCGGGGCTACACTTTGCAATCGTACGCACAACTCATGACGGGACGTTGCGTTTTTTTGCTACCAAGTTCGTGTACGTGGTGTGAGAGTTGAACAGCCGCTCGGGAGCTGAGAGGGCGATAGGATAATGCCACAGAGTATCTTGCTACCGTTTTTTATACTATACTTTACTGAGTGTTAATACGCGTTACGGAAAGCCTTTGTTAAGCCTTACGACTACCAAGGCACTTCGACTGTACAGTGGGGTGAATGAAAAATACTGAACCCCACAGATCCACTGTGTGATCAACAAACAAAAAAATTGTTCTCGCAATCTGCTACTATATATACGCTAAGTACCAATCCTGTAGGATCTAGCACTTCCTGCTGTTTTGGAAAGGTGCTGAAATGAAAGATTTGACGAAAGTCTAGATCTCTAGATCGACGATAGAGAAATTGACTATCGGGTAGCCATCAACCCTCTTCATCTGAAAGTCATGAGGTCACCGCATATCAGCAGCGATGTGGCGCAGACGCACAGGATATTAAAAGAAGAAACATATATATGATGACGGTCCTATACTCCGTTTCGTCCATTTCTAGAAATGCGTTTGTTCTTTTACGTCAGCAACCTGCCCAAATAAAACATGGTAGAACAGGCACAGTGGGTTCTCACGCATGATAAAAACAGCAGATTATGAAAGTAATTCTTATTTGCTCATCCCACATGTATTTGCATGGGGCTCACTGCTCTCATTCAACCCTGATATATGTATGTATGTATGTATGTATGTATGTATGTATGAATACCAACATAATACCTATTTCCTGATGAAGCACCACTGGATGCATGTAGAGGTTCACTCATGTAAGGAATTATTACGCATTAGCTGCTGAGTTCAACGAACATTATGATAACATACATGGTGTAACATCAACTGCACGAATACGTAGAAGCAAGCAGTTACACAAACACAGAAGAGACATCCAAATGCCGGCATAAAAAGTGCCGCTGGTGTCAGTGTTTGGTTTGCTGGATGATCTGCAAGCGTTCAATCCAGCTGTGCTTGGTTAGTGAGCTTTTCTTGGCAGCGTTTTGAGTGTCCTGGAGCTGCCCACTGCTCCATTTGAGTATGTATTCCACCCGGCGCCCGAATGTAAGGTTATAATAGTACTTCTCACATAAATACTACTAACAATAATATATTAATTGATAAATGCGCCGTGCAAACAGTTTCACTACTCTCGTACGAACACGGGATAGCTACTGGTGGTCAGGGGTGCTATAGTCAGTGAATGATTGGTCAGTATTTTCGTGACACAGTCCGGCAGCCAAAAGGAATTACGTTTTTCCGAGAATTTTTGGCTGCATAAGAAGGAGGATGGTAATGCCTAGGCGAGTGAAAGCAGCTTCGACCACCTTTTTTGCTTGGTAATCTATGGCGGGGTCACACTGTATAATCGCACGCACAACTGGATGCGAGGATGTGAAGCTCGCACGTTGTTCACGCTACCGGCTTTTAAACTCGATAGTATCGGGAGACGTGCGAGCTGCACGTCCTCGCATCAAGTTGTGCGTAACCTCGGTATAAGAACATCAAGCACGCAGTTGCAACTGAATCCTTCACATCAATATAACGACCACATGTCCCACCAATGAAGGGGTGTTCTTGTAAAATCTCCGTCGTCATTTTTGACGGCCGCATGCACGCGTGCGTCTTTGCATACAGCAGCAAATAAACGGCACACAATATCGGCCGGCAGGGTACCAGTGGAGTTGCGTGCGGAGATTTTTGGACGCTCTACGTCACCTCAAGTGAGGCTGCGTTGGGAGCCTCGGTGAAATTTGGTAGTGATGTCCATTGAAATGTCATCTGAGAACGTATATTCCCGCAAGTAATATGAGGGTTAATAGTAAGACCAGCAGCCAATACTCAAATGAGGCTGAAACACGGCACAAGGCAACACTCTAACGAGGCACCAACCAATACTCCACATCACCAGCCAATACTCAGGACAGGATCCTATACTCTCACCAGGCACAGCAACACAAGGCACCCACCAGGCACAGGCGCACAGCAACACAAGGCACCCACCAGGCACAGCAACACAAGGCACCCACCAGGCACAGCAACACAAGGCACCCACCAGGCACAAGGAATGAAGTGAGGCAAGTCGTGTGATGAGCAAAAACTGCCCGGCAGGCCGCTCCAGACACGGTAACAGCAGCGGCCTGCAGTGGGCATCCTGCAGCGCTTCCCAAAGCGGGGGAGGGGGAGGGGGGGTTACTGCCCTCCCCCCCCCCCTCCTCCCCTAGGGCGATACAAAAGCCATAGACTTGTGGGATAAAAGGGGCGGTACGAGAAGCAATGAGCGTCATAAGAAATAGCTGAAGATTAACGATAACTATACACAACAATACCCACAGTCACGGAAACCCACAGCTACCAGCACAGCATATAACCTCCAACCTAGGCCCAACCTCGGCTGAGCCCAGAACGGACATCGCGGACACACACACGCACAATACTGCTGCCTAGACCTGAGGTGGGCAACCTACGGCCCGGAGACCCACCAAAGTTTTTTGGTATGTCGATATGCAGTATTAACGTGTGTGAAGTGCTTTTTGAAAGATTTATTCTACATTTGC
Organism: Parhyale hawaiensis; assembly: GCA_001587735.2. Classification (NCBI taxonomy): domain Eukaryota; kingdom Metazoa; phylum Arthropoda; class Malacostraca; order Amphipoda; family Hyalidae; genus Parhyale; species Parhyale hawaiensis. The sequence goes on from LQNS02007216.1 coordinate 26,832,287, forward strand.
ATATCTACAGTAATTTTTTGTTTTTCAAATCCAGAAAGACGTGCTTGAATCCGTAAAAGTATTAACATTGTCTTTTTTTTGTTTATTTTCGATATTTACGCAACGCTCGTATGTCAAAATTTAGAGTCCATGTGGCCCCTGAGTCAAAATGTTTGCCCACCCCTGGCCTAGAGTCTATAGCTACCCTCCCTTTCGTTTTCGTACAGTGAGCTGTACATAGTCAGCCGGTGTATGTTCGCACGAGTGTATCAAAAAGGGAGACACGAAGATCCCCCCATAGCATACAAAGAGCGTCAGCTGAAGCTTAAAATGACTACAGCAGATCTGAGAACTTGAGAAGGCAGGTCGTAAAAGTAGCTGTATTATAATATTTCGAAATGTAACATTATTCCCATGCTGAAACTCGATGACTTCATGTCTTATCGGATATCACTAATCAATAATATGCTCAATTGGGTAAATAATAGCAGGACACAACGAACTCGCTTGTTGCAAGTTGTTCAGTACATCCTCTGGTCATGGGAGAGTTACAAAGACGGGATTTAGATATTGCAGTATACTGCTGGCCCACCTCGCCCTCGTTCTAAATTATGACCCATAATTGTTTACCTCGAAGATTTCGGACGAGGTCTAGGAGGCGTTCAGTACGCAAGTTTGCTTTCAGATATATAGAAAAATTATTCTATATCGGATAATTTTGTTCTCGCTTTTCAATTATGATTAACATCGTGCACTTGAACCGGCTCATCTCTTGAAATCTGTCTGGCATCGCATTGATATTTCAGCTGTAATATTTTTTCTTTAGCGTATGAGTCCCGCACTCAAATTTTTCAAGACGTGCAAGCCAGAAACGACTGACGTGAAAAATACAAAGATGAGCAAAGTTGACACTGACCAATGTTTCAGTATAGATATTTTTACGACCCCGTGTGTCTATTAGCATACCATGCAGACTTGTCAACATATATACTAACTCGTCCGGCTGCATGCAAAGGTTCGATACATAGTGACTCATTGCTTGCTGTAACACCGACTGGCGTCCCTAGCGAGTCACTTTAGCAAAGTAAGAACTCTGAATGGTAATATGGAACGCCCTATTACACGCTGGCAGTTCTTGCAAATTAAGGTAGGAAGTATAGAAACACAGGCGCCAAGCACTTACTTAAGAAAAGGAACCCTTGATGGTCACATGCTCTAATACTAAAGCATTAGTCGATGAAGAAAACAAGACACGAGTACAAAAGCAAGTGTAACTATTTAGCGCTGCAGAGGGCAAGGTTTTGCGCGGTCATACACACGCGATCGAGGCTTTTGTTCATTCACGTTTTTGAATATTAACTGATTGTTTTTGATATCCAACCGCTTGTTTCTGAAAATTAATCGCTCATTTCTATAAAACGTAGCGTTAATTTTAAAATTTACCGGAAATTTTTATGACACATCGTGCGTATTTTAAAAAAGAATAATTACGCGTTTCGGAAAACTATTCTAGTCTACTGTTATTTAAGATTAATCGCTTGTTTCAGAATGGTATAATCGCGCACATCTAGACTCTAACGGCACGTTTTTCGAAATTGATCGTGATGGCATTTAATCCCATACATTGTACCAGCCTGACCAAGATATTTCGTGGTTATTATTTTAAACTTCTCGTAGGCTACCACGCATTAGTCTGTCTTACGTCTGGTAGCCAGGACTGCCGACAGTTATTAGTTTTATCAGGAATTAATTTAAGATTTTTATCTTTTAAAACGGGTTCAATTTGAGCAGCAAATGGCAAAGAATTTTTCCTAAAAGATGTTAAAATATTGAACATGACGTGATACTATTATATGCAACATTATAATACACATATATATGAAGGCATATGTGCATATATGCGAATATAAATGTCATATCCCACATAAAAAGCATCCATAAGAAAGACTTCATTCCATAAGCAACACACTAAGTGAGCTCTGCCGTAGAATAGATTCCCCTCGAAGAAGACAAACATTAGGCCTGTGTTCGGCATAGTAAATTTAACGGGAATATCATAATGGACTCGGATTGAATTGTTGATAGTTGTGAGTAGGACGAGGTGCGAGGTGCAGCTCTAGGTCACCTGGTCAACTCCTGTTGCATTGGTAACGTGCTTTGTTTTTTGTTGCACAGCGCAAAACCACACACACCTTTACAAAATAAATTATTTGTGAAAGGAGAATTTTTACAGTAGAATAATACGCCTGCACTCGACGACAAAAAGAGGAGTGAGGTGTTACCATTGAAAGAGCACTAATTCTAGAATTTTTTCTTTAATTAATTGAGGCATGGTAGTTTTGAGCTCCAGCTGAAAAGTGCCATATAGAAAGTAGGTAAATGTGGAATTTACCAAAGTTTTTCGAACCTTTGTCTAGGAAAAGAAATACAGCACGTTTTTGTAGGGTAACCATTTTACAGTATTATTGCCTTACTGAACCCTGAAGGATCAAACCAATAGGCTGCTTACTTCCCTGTAGTGTAGGTAAAGCAGTGCTTGAAACGGTAAGTACATTGCCAATTATTGGAGCTGAGACTTAACCCTTCACTGCATGGTCTATCATACATGATGCGTAACCAATTGTGATATTCCTACGGATAACGCAAGCAAAGTCAAGAGGTGAAGGCTTAAGATTGTGGCAAAGTATTAATTATATTCGTATTATAATTGAATCGGTTAGCATAATCTACTTCGCAGCTTTTAAAATAATGCAGGTATATCTACTTCTATTTTCCTGCTTAGCTCTTGCACTATATTTTCAGTCCAACTATAATGTTTTTGTACTTAAACTTTTATCCAATTTTTCTTTTAGCTTTTAAGCTAAAATTTACGTTTACTGTACGTAACGAATTGTAAACAACTGAGTCTAAAATTGCTGATCACTAACTAGAGGTGACGTTTGCGGCTCAACTATTGTAACCGATCAAGACTAAAAATAAACTCCAGACAATTGTCTGTTACTCATCTAGGAAATCATACTTAAAGGACTATGGTATGAAGTTGTCATCTGGACGTTTTTGCGACTGATAAGTTCGTCAGGATCGAAATACCAATTAGCTACGTCGAAAATATATTTTAAATTTTTAGGATGCTAGAAAATTCGTAAGATGATATTTGAGTATCAGAGAAGACTTGGAAGGCTGCAAAGCAAACTTTTTAACGTACGAACGGGAGTGGTCTTGGGCTACATAAATAAAAATGATGACTTTCTCGATATATTTCGTGTTATCGTGGGAGGGAATGCCATTTAGGCTTGCTAAATGTAAAAAAATGCTGTACGTGGGTATGGAGTTTAAGTGTACCATAATATCATTAATTAAATAAAAAAAAAATATTTATGTCCCGTTAGACAGTCAATGTTAAGGATGATATTCCGCGGCAGTTTTAAATGCTAGTTTAGAGCATAAAGACACACAGTGATCATGGCATTTAAGCGGGATCTGTGTTCACACGTATAAGACCGTAAGCGTTAAAGTCAGAAGTGCAGTTTTTCATTGGTTCTTCTAAGCAGTGTTTCAGGCGTCCTGAGGTTTCTCAATAACTCGTTTGGATTCCACCGGCGTCCTGGTGTGTAGTTTACCTTAATAACATTAACCTCATTCTATAACACTAGCAGTGACAGAGAGAACAGGGTGGGTTAGAGTGCCGTGCTTGTCTCCGGGTCTGAGGTTAGCTTCCTAGTCACCGAGGTGAAATCTTACGGTGTTCAAGATTCTAGCGTCAGCATTTTTGACATTCATATCCCTCTGCAAGTGCACTGACCTAACTAGCATTAAGACGGTTGACGGGGAGGCGGATGAGGAGGAGCTGTACTCGCAGTTGTCAAAAGAGCCTTCAGTCTTTGACACCATGTCTCTCACAGTCATTATCTGATTACAGCTGCGCACTCCTCTCGGCGTAACAGGCATTTACCTATGTCACGAAGCGGTGCATGTGGCATTCCCAGTTAGAGTGAGCAGGAATTTGACTTTACTCTTAATTAATGAGTTCAGAGAGTAGGTATTTAGATCTAAGCTGATAGGCAATGCTCGGTAAAACACTTTTTGAAGGGATTAATTACACGGTGTAGGAAAATAAATAACATTTAGAATACAGTGAGAGCGAACAATGCAGGCGCGTAACATCGAGCCCAGTTCGGTGCACAACGTCTGTCAGAGATGATGGGAAGAGCAGAGAGGATCCGGGTGTTGTAGCGACATGCAGTGTATGTAACACCCAGTAGCTCTATGCGCGCAGTCATAGCCGTGTTGGAATCACAACCCCAGGGTAAAACTTACGTTACACCCACAGTTCGAAAATCGTGTCCCAGTCCCAAACCGAATAACATAAACGATCAAGAGCCGCTTGCTGCGACAGCACTTGGGGTTATGGTGAGCATTTTGTGAGGTTGTGGTTGCAGCGCGTCCCAGCTCAGTTGATCCAGAAAACCGGTATGGTAAGTGCAACATAATATAATGGATAGTCCTCCACATCTGTTGAAAATGTATGCTAGATATGATCTTGTAAGAGAGACTCCAAAGCGGTGATACTTAATTTGCTGCATTTCCTCCTAATTAATTATCGTCTACTTGTACGAATGCGATTTATAACATAACTTTTCATGCTTAGTATCTACTTTCTAATTATATCATTTATATATAAGCTTACTGGTGCAAGCATGGCCTTGGGAGGGTCCGCTATACAGAGAATGATCATGTTTTCGGCAAATTGTAGGGATTTTGTACCTAAAAACAAAATCAATAACGCGTTATAAGAGGCGCTCAGGATCTAACTTGTTCTTGTCGAAAGGTATTAAGCCTTCGAAGCTTGACTTGTCCTGAGCTTCAGCAGTTGCCTTGGCTGCGACTCGTTGATGCGAATTTCAGGTAATGACCCTTAATTCCTTACCTGTGAGACTTCCAAGGTACCTTAATTACTTCGTAAAATGGAGTTTTCAGTCTGCTCAGCACCGTCGGGTGGCTGGCAGCACCTGCAGAACTATTCAAAGTGACGAAGCTAAAGTTTCTGTTTACGAAAATACCGGAGAAGTCAAGTGAAATGAGTTTGGCTTAGAAGGACTTTGATGAAATAATCGACTGTGCCTTCAATCCTTTAAAGCCTGAATATATTTTAGTTTTCGTAGGCTTAGCATTCCTCTGAAATTGGACGGTGACACACAGGACCAGTATAGGGCTACGATGAGGGGCTCGCTGTACTCGCAATTAATGTTTGGAGCATATTTGAGATTTTGTACCCCTTAGGAAGTTAAGCACAGCACAAAAAAGCGTTCGGGAAATCATTAACATTGCTGTCAGAAGACGCTATAGGTAAAGCAGTTGCTAAGTAAGAGCAAAATATTCGATTTACCGACAAGCGCAACACAGCAAGAGTCGTAGTCTGACACATCCGGAAGCGCTGAGTTGCATAATCAGCGGTTCCAGGAGTCGAAGTCGGTGTAAATAGGCCTAGTTTGCGTTTAAAAAAGGGGGAGTCGGACACTGGCTAGAGTCGGGCTGAGTCAATCTTCCTCGCAGTCCCGGTGATGACCATAAAGCGACCATGGCGCGGGCAGGAAAGAGTAGCCAGGGTTCGGACAAATCGATAACGTACGCGGCAGAGAAGTCGGACCTGCCAACATTAAATATAAAGGCAGAGCTCAGTTGCAAGCTCGCGTCGCTGTCTCCGTAAATTACAAGAGTGGCTGACAGGGAAGCATGATAGTGAGTCATGACGGAAGCGATATTATTCCGCCATGAATAAATAAATAAAAGATCAAATAGGTATAGGTAAATAACGTTGCTCTAGCCACATCTAGAATTGGCACAAATTTCCGAAAGGGCGGCAAACAAAATATAATCTGAAGTATTCCAAAGAAACAAGGATAACGCAGGTATTTAGCCCCGCAAGGAACAAAGAAGACGTCAGTTTCTAGTAGCTATGGATTTTGGATGTTGTACGGCTACATCTTAGCTGGTGTGGTGCTAGCCTTATTTAAAAAAAAAAAAAAGTTAAAATAATAATTTCTGATGCAGCATATTCCGGATACACCTTACGAATTTTTTCCTTAATTCTCGTATTTTGAAGATCAGATAGGGGGAAGAACAGAAGAAGCAGTCAGTGCAGAGAGACAAGTAGAGAATCCCTTTTATACTTCCTCTAGATGACTTCTCGATGCCGGTCGGAGTGATCATGCAATGAAAATCCGGTGTGAGCGCTCGGAATCGAACCCGAGGTCACCACTCCTTGGTGCGGCCGCTCTGACCACTCGGATGATCGCTTATTGTAGCTCAGCAGAAAGGGTATAGCACTAGCGCCCAACTGAAAACATTTTAGGCAATTATTCTATGCGATCCCCCTATGGACATTGCAAAAATGCCTGTGGATTCTGATCTGGCTTACAATATGCAAAGAAGTCGCTAGCACTTAAAGGTCAAAGCTTCCCAGGCCATTTTAAGCTGACTTCTTCTCACTTATGCTCCATCTCTATATTTAAGCTCCGCATATCAGCGGCCATCGACCATGCTTGCGG
>LQNS02007216.1:26855474-26872395 GCA_001587735.2 Parhyale hawaiensis
TTGTTAGTAAGTTTCCTATCTTGAATACAAGCAGATATACATAAAAAGCAATACTCTGACCTTTCAACACATACATGGAAACTTTTAAGAGTGGTTTCGTATTTTTTGTTAAAGATCCCCTGGGTGCGGCAGCAACATGCTAATTCCGGAGCTACCAAGAGCAACGTTACCCACAACTGTTTCTATAAATTATCTAAGCAACATCCGCGAACGCAAAGCAGACAATAGCACTCATTTGTAGATAGCAGCACTGGGGATGATGTGTATCCGGTCGCTGGGTCACATGTTCTCAGAAAGCTGGTATCCTGCATGTCTCTTTTGACTCACTACTCATTATTGGAATATTATTTTTGGATATTGCGTACCGAATATTGATACTGAAGTTAAAAAGTGATTGTGGAAATGATAATACAAGTCATAAAATAATTTGATGATAGTAATATAACGACGATTAAGAACATGATCGACTTACATCATAAAAAAATAACAGAGGTTTTGCCGCGCTACTAAGTCATTCGCCGTGAAGCAAAGAGAAGAAGAATGAAAGACTTGGATTAAAAGTAAACACAGCCAATTTCTATCGTATTGTCACTTACCTGCAGACAAACTATAATCTCAAACCATGAGCCATTGCAAACCGCATCTGGCAGTATCTGTGCTACTACATATGCGATAGCACAACGCACTTCCAGCTTCGGAAGTTTTTTTTAGAGAAAAAAAGTTCAAATCTCTCGAGATAGTATACGTGAAGTGGTTACTGCACCGCCTTCGTGAAACGAATTGGTTACCAATAGGCACATTGTTATTTACTATCTTGCTACAAGGTCATTAACGTTTATCAAACGCGAACGAAGTGAGAGAGGTGATGGTTCCGTTTTGTATGTGCTAATCTAGATGCATTTTACATATATTTGCATGTTTCGCCCCCGCCTCTTAAATACTGCCTGCCAAAAATAATGACCCACCGGAGCAATATCTTGTAGGCAGTCAGATGTCTTGACCTCGATGTGAAAAATACAACTGTTGGCTCAGCAATGTCAACCCTCCCCCCCCCCCCCCCACACTCGTGGGTGGGCTTACACCACGTAGCCTTCTAGTTTCTGCACAATCGTACAAGCTTTTTCATTTAACAAGAAGTAAGAATGTATCTCTCTCTGTAATTCATGAATTGAAGAAATATTTGATGTAAAAGCCGAAACTGTGGGAAACTGGTTTCCCTGCTGATATATCATAAGAACACAGCTACTGGCAAATAAGTGAGGTAACGAATAACTTCTCGATTTTGCATTGAGAGTGAGCACGTATAACAGCGATAGGCAAGGGGCGCTGTAACCCCTACACGATACACCAATGTTTGGTACTGTAATGACTCATACAAGTCTTGGTTGCTCAGAAGCTAGACATGTAAAATAACTTCCGAAGCGGCCACAAATACTGCTAGGGAAATCTTAAGAACGTAAATTCTCTCCACCACAGCTGCTGAAACACTTGCCTCACCGTAATTAAACGACGAAGATTTATCCGCAAGCATTTTTCGACTATATCCTTCTCGATGCTAACCTTGTTTGACATTTTTTTTAATAAACGCATCATTACCTCGGTGTAAATAGCTGCCTGAACAGTTAATATGTGACCCGAAGAGCTGGCACCTGCAGCTTGTCGTTAATATTGATCACCCGCGCCAGAAGTGAGACAGGTGATAATATTTCCGTTGAGGATTTAAGTATATATATATTTATTTGTATATATATATTTTTGTCTGTTCATCCAAAAACAGGTAGAAGGAGTTAAGCAACCTTCATAATTTTTTTAAAGGGTTTGGAGGGTTGACCTAGATGTGACCCATGCCAAAACTACGCTTAGCTGGCCATAAAAAATGACAGCGTTGAACTTGCCTCAACTGCGGCAGATTGTCTTACGCCACAAGGCGTTCTATTTTTCCTATGTTATTATTAAGCGAGCTAATGTCAGGGTTGTTGAGCTCTAACCTGGTTGGACACAGCATCCATGTGAGAAACTAGGAGTAGATGGCCATCAAAAATGACTTCGTTGAATTTGCCTCCACCGCGGGTGATGGTTTTACGCTACGAGGCGTTCTAGTTATAGTTTTTGTTGTTGTTTTTCTTTGTGATTATTTTGTAATTTTTATTTTCTCATTATTATTTGTTGTTATTATTATTAAATGACACCATACTGGCGACGTGGGAACGGAGAAACTCCATGAGGTTGACAAACCCCCAAGCAACCAGCAGAGCGAGTGAAAAAAGGGGAAAAAAAGATGCGAGATCACAGAATAGCTCAGTATACAGATCGTTTAAAGTTGCCAATTCCCGCACTAGCAAAGGCAGAACCATCAAGACCATTCCAGACTTCCACGCACGATGGAGAAAACGAACGAGAATACTGGCTCGCATTGCATCGTAACGGTTCCAAGGCAAACTCATGATCGAAGAACACCAGTACGCCGAGTATACCTCGCCCGAACAGAGTTGACTGTTGAGTGCTATATACAATTTAAAAAGTCATATTAGTCACATTCGTGTCCTTTTAGGAGGGGGATAGAGAGAGATGGCAATGTTTTTGAGACTGATTATTAAGAGACAACTTCAAATACTTTTTCTCTTCTATGAGGTATCTTTCTGCATCTCATTCAAGAAAGACAATGAGTCTGACTTATGTGATGCTTTTTAAAGTGTAGCACATGACAGTTCAGCACTGAAGTCAAGTTAGCTACCGACTGGAATAAATATATGGACAGACATTGGCATGATGTAGAATAGAGTCTAGACTGAAGTTGTGGCTATACTTGTGGCTGATTCTCGTGGATAGGCTGGGGGATCTTATCTATGTATATAAGGATTAGTGGTTCATGGGCGATAGCTCTACATGACTAACACATCCTCTGTACGATAAGCCTTTGTTCTAAGGGAGCGGATGATATGCAACTCAGCTACAAAGAGTGGAAAATAAACGACTGCGGTTTTTGATAAAATTAGTGTAAGAAGAGAGAATTTCCAGAGCTACTCGATACAGAGCAGCGCACTATTGTTGATGAAGGTTGACGAAACATTTGCTCGATTGAAGATGTCATTTATACTTTCGGATAATCCCGTATCATAGTAACGGGTCCGGTACTTTTTGGCACCGAGATTTGGCGCCATGATTTTTTGAATGTCTTGGAGCTGATTGAAATTGAAACAGGATATATGGACTAGATGAAATTACTACGAAACCTTTTATATTAGATTAATATCTAAAGACAAAAATTAAAATAGTCGCACAATATGTAAAATGCGCTCGTTAACTTTCACATGATAAAGAATATGACGTAAACACTATACTGACTAAAGTTATTTATTTAATGCATCTCGTGATTGTTTGCTAAATCAGGTAAATATTCTAACGACTCTTTTTCTACCCTAACCTAAACATACCTAACCCAGCCATACGTAACCTAACTACAGTATACCTAACCTAACGTGACCATACCTATAACCTAACCTAACCATACCTAACCTTTCATAAATTACCCTAACCTAAATATTGGGCGTCAAAATATTCGGCGCCAAAAAAATGGCACCAAAAATTCGGCTCCATAAAGTCCCAGTCTGCTAGTAACAACTTCTTATGATAACCTCTCCAAATTTTGTAAAATCTCAAGAATCAAATTTACGAACTTTGAGCCTTCCACCTGATGAGCTGAGGAACAGGGAAATGCGTGTTGTGGGTAACAAAATTTCTTCAACTGCTTCTCATCCATTTCTACAAAGTATTTAAGCCATTTCAAGAAAATAATATATATATATATATATAATATATATCTGAACACAATAAGCCAATAAATAATCGTAACAAAATAAAATACCCGAAATCGGTAATGGAATACAAATGTGGATTATTAATGCATACATTAATTAGTGGGCGTAGTAATATCGCAAACAGTATATATGCTATAGTATTTTGGAAGTACAATACTAAATATAATAACAGAACTGTTCTCACAAATAGAATACGTGAATTATAAGGAAATAAGATAAAATAATACTACAGAGTCGACAATAGTAATACTTATATAAAAATGGCATTGAGTAATGGGCAATGCAAGTGCAGAAACAAAGCATACGGTATAATATGGTCAAAAAATGCAGTTTATAGTAAAAATTAAAGGGTAACATATTGTGCTGCAACATTTGTGCAATAAAGGTAAATGTTGTGCAAACTAGACATGATATGTAGTGGGAGCAGCTCTTGTACAAAAAGGGCACCACACAAAACAAGTCTTGTCCCCAATTTAACTTGTTACGATGGACAACTCTTGTCCAAAACGAACACTAAAAAAGGACTACAGGTTGCAGTCCAAAACTCGCACATCTCAGGCTCAAATACGCACCATAAACAGAATCCTGGGAGAGCAGCAGTGCTAGAGCAGCCATAATGTTCGTCTTTTGGTGTACTTTCTTCCAGGGCAGTCGTAGCGCAGTCACTTTAATAAGCTCATAGATGCCAAATCTCAAGTCTAATTTCTCTACTAATACAAGCAGCTATACACGAAAAGTTCCGGAAATCAATTTTTTCAATAAGAGACCAAAAGGCGTGGAAACAAATTCTTAAATCTTGGTCGTTCAAATTGATCGTTGAAATCTGCAGTACATATTTATCAAGCGATTAAGACTTGGTTTTTGCACTTCGTAAACCTGTAATACAGTAACACTTTTTTATGCACTTTACGTAAAATTTGTTGTAAGATTTCAAATGGTAATGCGATAATTACTGCAAAGTATGCACGGGTTCGGTATCAACCCACAGCAAAACTATGATTTCGCCGTATGAGTTGTATTCACCCCAAAGAACGCTGCGGCCATCGACAGGTATGGTGCATTGTACACGGAGAGCTGATACCATATTATGTAACAAATCGGATTATAATACGTTAAGTACAACTTACAATTTTTCAGATTCTAAAGTTTGACAGTTTAACATATTTATGCAACAGCAAGAAATACACAACAGCACCTATAGTAATCATAAAATAACGAAATTTTGGGAAATATACCAATAACTTATAACAAGGGTCATTTTCTTAAGCTTTAGTCTTTTCCGTTATTTATCAAAACTATAGCCTTAACTATAAAAGTGAAAAGTCAAGTCTTGTAGCACTTTAAAGCTGTCAAGACTACTATTTGCGTCTTGGATATACACTGTTGGCTCCATCAGTTTCTTCCGCTCGAGTGCAAACGAACAGTATACTAAGATGACGCGAACTTATTCGACAACGTTTCCATTCGGTTGGTGACCACAGTTAAAGGAACGAAAGTTCAACAAAAACAAGACCTTGGAGCAGGAGTGGCGCAGTGATCAAGCAATGGTGGAAGACAAAACATGTCACATTTCTAACTTAATAAAGTTAGTTTACTCTATCTTCTCCACCAATTATCTAGGTTACAGAAGTAGGATGCAAGTACGAAGGAAATCGAGGCTGCAGTTTAGCCGGCTATCTAACTAGTTTGGAGAAAGGGATGATTGGGTAAATTGTGGGTGATGATAAGGTGCGGTGAGAAGTGAAGAAATGACGTGCACTTGCGTACTTTGTGATAAGCAGCTAAATGATTGATTGAATTGGTGTATTGTAGAACAAGCGCGCAGATGAGTACCTGATGCAGGCTGCATGTAGATTATTCATGATTCCATGGCTATAGGGGCAAAGAAATCGATGCTCGGCCAATCAAGCAAGAATCAAATGGACTAAGTGGCTACTTTGCAAAATCAACATCTGGACCGTCTTTCACTCGGCCAAAAAATAACTTAACGTTATGCTAGAGACAACATCACAGTAGTAACATCAGAGTGTAGATATTTATGAGAGAAACTGCCGTCATAAGCGACAGCAAAGGACACGACCTCATTATTCTCGCTTTTGGAAGCGATGTTCATGTGAGATATGCGTTGCCTCTGCCAGCTTGATCAAACAACGAACCAATTCCCTTCTTGGAGAAACTATGCACAGAGTTGCGCAGTGTGACTACGCGACGATATACAGTTATAGTACCCCTCGCCCTCTCGAAATGACAGGAGAAAACTACTTCCGCGAAACCGCGTTTCTTCTTGTCTGTTAGTGGCTTGGCCCTGAAGGATATTTTATTCCATCCGCTCGTCGATCTACTTCATTTGCGCATCATGAGAATCGAGCAAATAATTTCTCACGTGTGATGAAAGTGCAAATCACAACCTATGATACGGCTAGGAGGTACTCCAGACGTCGCCTGCGCTTAAGGTTCGAATATTGCAGAGCAGGCAGTGCAATCGCTTTCTATTCGGACTTCTGAGACTTTGCTAGTGTCGCCACCATCTCCAGCCCTGCTAATTCTTTGACATTCTCTGATCGTAAGCACACGCAACGCGAATTGTCACATATTGTTGGTAAACGTTTTAGCTGAAATAGCAAGGCTAGTATGGCAACACGAGGCCGACGTTATAATGTTGCATTCATGACAAATTTCAACCCAATCACAAAATTAAAGGCATTATTCGATGTTTTTTTTAGAGTGTGGCATCACACAATTTCGGATAATCACCTAAAGAATTCCAATAAGACAGTTGTTGATTTTCGTGACATCACGGCAGTATATATTTACTGTATATATGGGGATTATTTAGCATTACCGAAACTATCAAATACAGTAAGTTAGATTAGTCGATCAGGTTAAAATTGTGAAAATTTGTTAAATCAAGGTAATACAGTAGTATCCACGTAATAACTGGAAATTATTAAATTAATGTAAGCAATAATTGATATCTATAACATTTATACAATCAGCAAATGCGATTTATCATATAATAACTCACACAAGAGATATGTGGATGTATTAGATTATAACATTTATACAAGCAATCATTGAAGTTTATCGCAATGGGAAAAGCAACACTTAATTTTATTACAGCCGTACCAGCAGCAATAATTCAAACAATACCAGCAGCAATAATTAAAACAGTACCAGCAACAATAATTCAAACAATACCAGCAGCAATAATTCAAATTTATCGCGGCAATACAGGCATTGATTGAGCTTTATTATATCAGAGAAAGCTGTCACATTAAAACATATAGACACAATTTGAAATTGATTCTATTTCCATCAGTAACAATTGAAAATTATTACGCTTGTAGGCGTCAGTAATATTTGGAATTTACTACATTGATGCAAGTAGTAACCGAAATTTAGTACGTTTATTTAGCAATATTGTAGTTTAAAAATATTCTATTCATATTAGTAACAAAGAAAATTTACTACTTGTATAATTACTCCTTTATTACATTTATATAAGTAACAATTAAAAAAAATATGCTATTCATACAATTAACAAAGGAAATTTACTGCTCGAATAATTACTCCTACAACTCTCTCCAGTTTTTTAAATTTAAGAAAAACCAGACACTCGACCAAATCGCCCCACTTAGCAGTACCGCCGCACAAGTCAGTGGCAACGTCGCAGGGAATTGCAGTCGGCCGACCGTTGCTTGCCACTGCAGGCAGTGTTTACCCGTAACCAATGGGAATCAGTGTGCAGACCAGGCACTGACCGGCCTGTCAACGTAACCTAATGAATGCTACAAGCCGATCCGGAAATTGCGGGCGATTATCTTATGCCACCTAGAAACATCCGAATAATGTCCATGCTTTTGCGAAGGGGAAAACAGAAATGCAGGCGAATAATTTTCAACTTATGCGAATAAACAGCTCGCACTCGGCTGTAGTTGATTCGGTTTACAGGACTAAAACTGTTGGCTGTTCGCTATAGACGATCTGTGTTTAGTAAAGACACGAGTTCAGTAGCTTTTCTGACATATAATTATAGCAAATTTTTCTTAGTTTTTATCTTAGACTCAGCCAAAATCCAGCACTGCCGACAAGGATGTGTTTTTAGCATAAAACAATTACGATTAGTTCTAAGAACTATACCCTGTCACTCATGAAGTAAAATAAACAGCTTATTTTAACTCGTATATTAGCTTTCAGTTGTTCTATACTAATTAATTTTCAAAATATAATTAAACTTCAGCTCTTATCTCGAGATGTTTTAAGTTTGTTATTTAAACTAAACTTCTTACAAAATTACACATCCCTTTTTAAGGTGAAATTTGAGCTATTATGAATCACTTCTATCTCATATAGAATCGTAAAATAAACTTCTTCACTAATTAACTGTATAATACTTATCTTAAATTTACAGATTTTAAGTTAAACTTAACTATAGAATGAATAAAGCCTCGGTTGATTGTATTCGTAGTAAAATTTTATATCAATTATTTCATATCAGTTATTATTTCAGTTATATTACTTGGAGGTTGATAATTGCGAAGAGCAGCCTTTGTGTTCGCAACTTCGTAAGAATAAAGCGTGTACAGTTCGACATACGCCCTTTGATGAGAAAATTAAATTAGAAAACCATAAACGTTACTAAAAATCAAATCTAAATACTTGTGACGGTCTGAATACTTCTCATTAACGCTGGAACGTGCGCTACTCGGATGATCCAATCATGAATGAACCTTTTATTTTATTTTCAAAATAGCAAATCAAAACAAGAAAAGCTGTGATTAAAGAATTACTAGTCAGAAGCGTTTTAAAGTGACTATATATGGATACATTCTGTGGTACTCGTTATCAGTGCTAATGGAACAACATATTTGACGCATCAGGCAAGACTTGCATTAAAATAAGCGGAACCGAGCAACCATACGAGTATATAATGCTTACCATTAGTATCAAAAAGATAATTCCAAAAGATCAGCTAAATACTGTATTATCTATCTCTTGTGATGCAGTTCTATATACTCTCATTTCCTCTGGCAATAGTTAGATTGATTTGCCAGATAATGTATCAAATTATGAAGGGACTTAGTATAGAATATTAAGAGCGACATAAATGACACCACGCCATCTACGCTATACATCACAATATAAGCTACCGTATATCACCAATCCCTGCCGGCCTACTCTCGAGTAGGATTTTCCATCCCGGAACTAAATGAAGATTCTGTGTTTTCGGGAGTTTGAAAGAAAAATCTCGAAATCCTGGGAAATTCTGAAAGTTTATTTTTCTTGATACAAAGGAAATTGTCGTCTTCTGGCACATGAGCAGGCATGAATATCATGCTCTCTTTGGTACTAATTTAGTCTCTAGTAATATAGATGAATCTTCAAGTTGAAAGTCATGGTGACCCTCGGCAACAATATCTATGACCGGCAAGCACTTCTGTTCTTCGGTATTTCTGCTCCCTTAAACGGAGCGATGACAAACAGTCGTCTCTAATGAGCACGTTCATAATGAAAATTTAACAGTAAATATGATTAAGGATCTATCCTTGAGCGCCTTAACTACATGCGTGATTCAATTGTTAACACAAAAAAGACAGATTAAAAGACATGGGTGGCAATTCCTAGACTGGAAGTGCCGTGTGCTAGAAGATATATAATTTGTTCCTTCCACTTTCAGTAAAAGTTCAAGTTAGTTGAAATCCATCATCCTACATTCGCCTCTTGGGAGCCAAAACAAGTAAATTAGAAAGTATTTGATGGACGCACTTGAAGATCAACTTTGCCGCACCTCTTACTGGGAAACCCACACGCACTGGTTGCTGCTGCATACATCTATATGCCAACAAGTCTCAGAGGAGTATAAGGCTACAGTCTACCAAAGATCGTCGAGAGCTATGGTGGCAGTGACGAAAGGCTCTATCCTACAGATCTGCGACCCTCTTTTTGACATATCTACGGTTGTTGCTCATAAATAGATACATTAATTATACCAGCATACATACGATAGTTTCCCCGGAGGCTCCTTGATTCATTAGTTTATCATGAGGTTACGCTTAATTATCCACCCAATTCAATGATCATAAGCGATTAGCGGATATTGTTATTCAATACCGCACCTACATACATCGGATAATTGCATATGAATTTCCAATAGAACCATGGACTAAACCACATTATGCAGCGTAGTATATGATAGGCAATAGGGCTAACTTGCAAAAAGCCTGATTGCAAGTGGACCTTCAAACTGATGCAGACTCGATCCATGCATGGCTGCAGATAAATATTCGAACTGGACATGAGGGAAAAATATTACGCATCCCTCATGGTTAAGTATGGCTTATAGTATCATATAGTTATATGTAATATGTCAACAAGTGAAGGAACTGTTTAGTTATGTACAAAGGGGCTGTATCAAGAATTTAGAAAACATCACGCATGCATTAATATAAGAGCAATAGAATGTAAGATAATATTATGATATATAATTTACATTGAAAGTTCCATCTATAAAAAATATATGTTTAAATTCACGCTCAAGCATAGACCACACCATACATTGACTGAACACTGACCTCCTAAAGCAGATTTCGGTCCCGCAATTGGGCCTGACAGCACGGTGCCACAGACGCATTTTTATATATTCTCCCATTACTTTTTCACATATATAACTTTGCTGAGCTATTTGACTTAATTCTTTTGCCTTCAGTAATGACTGGCAAACTTATACATACTTCTAAAACGCAACAAATTCCCAACAATATCGAGACTTTATGTGTAATTACGTTTATGAAATCCTTTAATATTAAATTTTGCAGTAGAGTAAAACTATTTCGCAATAGTTTGTGAAATAAATAGTCTCATATTGTAGAACAGAAGCTTCTCAAATTTGTGGTATGCTCGATTTGTAAGGTAATGATACGTTAATAGCTGATGAAACTGTTAATGAAATTTATTTGATATACGGGCTAAGCGCGATGATCAGAACAGATAGCAGAGCTGAAAGGTGAGTCCTGCGTCGGAGCAGCGTGCAGACATGAAGTGATGAATCCCTGGGATCAGTGACGTGCTGAAGCACTGGCTGCCATGAAGTGATCTAGCATTGGAAGCAGTGAAGTGATATAGCATTAGCGGCCGTGAAGTGATCTTGATCTGAATGATGAAGCACAGGCCGCCCTGAAGTGGTGTAGCACTGAACAATGACAGCAGTGAAGTAATACAGCAGTGGCATGGTAGCCGTGAAATGATCTAGCATCTTCAACAGTAAAATGATGTAGCATTGGCAGGCTAGAGTGATCTAGCATTGGCAACTGCGAAGTGATGTAGCATTTACCATCGTAAAGTGATCTAACAATGGTAGTTGTGAAGTGATGTAACATTGGCAACTGTGAAGTGATTTAACGTTGGCACCTGTGAAGTGATCTAACATTGACTGCTGTGATGTGAAGTAATGTAGGCCACCATGGAGTAATTTAGCTCCGGCAACCATGAAGTGATATAATATTGTCATCTATTAAATCATATATGTAATGGAGGCAATTAAGAAGTAATGTAACATAGGCATCTATTAAATCATGTATTATGTACGCAACCATGAAGCGAAGTAAAATAGACGTCCACTTAATTATATAATGTAGACAACCATGAAACAACCATGATGAGATGTGACAGTAACATATACAACATGATGTGATATAACGCAGACACCATGACGTGAAGTAGTGTAGGGAACAACCATGGTGTCATTCAACTTAATCAGCCATGAAATTATTCAACTTACGCAACTATAAAAGTGATTCAACTTAGGCAACCATTAAGTGATGTAACATAGGCAACCATGAAGAGATGTAACGTAGGCATCCACATAGTGGCATAGTATTGCTAGGTAGTAACGTGAAATGACATGGTGCAACTGTAGATGGTTCCAGTGATAAACGGTTGTATCAGCACCAATATGTCATTTTAATGTCTATTAACAGCTGACCTGGTATCTTTATCTTACAGTTAATCATACATTTTTAGTTCAAGGCTACTAATGTAATTTTATTCTGTAGTATTACTGTTGTTTTAATCAGGTTGTTCAGTATTATTGGGATTTCTTAACCTTCCTTTCCTTGTGGCTCTAGGGATGAGCTCTACCGAAAGCTCTACATACATCAATTTCTGAGGTTATTATTCAAATCCGTCGTTCAAAAAAAAAAAAACTCAATTGTATGTGATATTAGAGTACATTACATGTAGCATCTATGTGCCAATTTTTTCTATAAAACTTCAATATTTCTAGAAATTATGAAGAATTTTCAATTTTTTTTCGGTGTCCGAAGGTATGACATACATCGCCTACTGAAGATATATGATTGTGAATTTAGATTCCCTTCTTTGCAACGCAATCCTGATAGAACGACAAAGAAATTAATCTTTGTTTGAGGTCTCTGTGATTATTAGAACTGATTTTATAAACACTTACGTAATTCGGCCTCCAGGCCCAATTGCGAAAAGAACAATTTCAGTGTCCAGTCAATGTATGGTGCGGTCTATGGCTCAAGAAAAAACGGATTTGAATGCCGCTTTAATACAACGTACGCTATGGTAACTGTTCTTGCAAAAACAGAATATAGTTTTTGGGCGCTTTCCTGTCCACTGAAATAACTTTTTGTGCCGTTCTTAGTACAATTATTAGAGGTGCTAGGAAACAAAATTAATTCACGTTTGATTTTTGTTTGGCGCTTTTGAGAAGACTGCATCACAAGAACTGAGTGAAAATCTTGCTAAAAATGCTTATTTTACGTTTTTTGATTAAATGCAGAAAAAGAATTAGCAGCAATAATAACGAAGGTTCTATTGCATTAATTGTTCACTAAAGATAGTCACAAAAATTTAACTTGTTACCACCTCTTCAATTTCTAATTTAGATGCAAGAATTTTAATCTTGTGCTGACCCCTCATCGCAGATATGTACGTGATTCTTCATTTCTGAAGATTATTTGTATTATTGTTCGTATTTTTTCAAGAATCATTTTGTTACGGTAAAGTTACCAGTGACTTAGAAAGAAATAAATTGTTCTATTTTATACAAGTTAGAAACAGGAGATGTTTTTGCGGAAAAATTAGCACGAGTTACCGTTACTTTCTACACCACTTACTTCAGGTACTTTTAATAACTATTTACATTCGCGAAACACTGTCTCATTCCCTTTAATAGTAGAACAATATTTTGTGTATCATTTTTCGCTTTCATGATAAGTCTTACCAAACTTGGTGGAGATTAAAAGGGATATTGGAAACCTAGGAAAGAATGACAGGTTTCTTTCTTACACTTCAGATGGGCACTTGCGGCCACCTACGGACCAAGAAAAATTTGTACACTTTCGGGCTTTTCTTTACTTTTGATCTTGGGTCCCCGCGCCCACCACTGGGCCGCAAACGACCCCTTTGCACCGCACATATCATGGCGAACCTCTGCGCTCAACTACCGAAGGTCAGACGGCGTTGATTCTTCCAACCCTCCGGACAATTCCAGACTTCGCCGAGGACGACTTAACGAAACGAAACTAAGTCGAACACTCGGCAAATTTCCACTGCTCTCCAATGTAGGTTCCGTTACGAATCGTGCGTACACCGTAAATGTAGACCAAGGTAACTGGCCTTCCAAGGGTATTCAAGGCTCAGTAACGAATCTCAAAAAGTCCACCATCAATACGGCAATGTCGAAACGGGATATGCATCGATTCAATTACGGCCAGTTCCGACGCAAACACTCGGGGTTTTCCTTGAACAAATCGGACTGTCATCGAGCGAGAGTTACTGTGGTAACTGTACAGTCGTCACGGCGACCAGCGGAGACGTCACGGGGACGAGAGGAGTCGCCACGGCGACCAGCGGAGACGTCACGGGGACGAGAGGAGTCGCCACGGTGACGGTCGGGGCAGGGGTTCGACACCAAGACGACAAGCAGAGGTCAGACATGTAAACGATGACGCCCGTGCGGCGGCGCTTGTTCCCAAGTGTCGCAAAATGCCACAGGTGAAAGCACGTACCAAGCAATGCTATTATTGTACGATCAGAGAGTGTGATGAGAACAAACAGGCAACTACTGAAGAAAAACCCTGGGATTTGCGTTAATTTAGTAATTTTAGGGAGCTATATTAAAGTAAGTTTTGGTCTACCTTCACATTTAGTAGCATAGAAAGGAAGATGGTAATGTCTCGCCGAAGTTTAATTGTTTTCTCCTCGTTTGATGTGTGAATTCCAACATCAAGCAGGCGGGTGCACTGCATCTTTAGTAGCAGTAGCACGACCACGAGTAGAAGCAACGAAGAGGTGTCAATGGTAGATTTGCCGTCATATTTGACGGCCAGGGTTATGCAATGCTGACAGTAAATAGTGTTGAAAACCAATGTATGTATGACCTACATACAATAATAACCAATGGTAAACAATATACGGAGTACCGTCAAACGCAATTTTATGTACAACGGAAAAATATATCATTACAATATAGCTACTAAGTATACGTAGCCAATGATAGTCTTCGGAAATAGGCTGAAAATTTTCAGATGCATGTGCTATATAGGCTATATGAGCACAAAATGCAACTATAAGTTTAAACAGCATTATATGTAAACATACTTAAATTTAAGTATCAGAATACATGCATTATTTATCACAATAAAATGCAACCATAACTCACAAAAAGCGGTAGACTAACAACAAACAAACACACACACAACTGCTACATGACACACAATAGAGAGTCGAGGTCCATTCAAGGCCGCAACGGAACGAGCGTTACTACAGATGTCAGCAACTGAGCGTGTGTATCAATTGTACAGCAATTGGGCACAAGGTTACATATTAAATGTATGAAGTACAAGCTGTACTCTTCTTTGAGGCGTCTGTACACACAAACGTACCTTGCCGGAAGTGGAGGCTACACAAAGCATTGCGGGACGCTGCAGTATATAGGCCTACCACAGATGCGGGTATAATATATGCGTGATCGTAACTAAGTTTGGTCGCGGATTATAGCCGATCCGAACCTGTCTCAATCTTACACACACTTTGAGTTACACCGCACAGCATACTGGCACAATTATACAAGTACACTTGTACTCTTTTGTAGGGTATTTGTACTTTAAAATCGTACCTATAAGTCAAGGTTCTATCGAGATTTCCATAGGCTATGTTGTCTACAGCTCGCAATGCCCCATATATATTAGCAAACAAGAACCGAGCTTGACCCATGTAGTAAGGGTGAATACTGTAGCGTTATTATATTGCCCCAACACTGTATCACCGAATGGGAACTGTCCCTGAAGTTCCATAGCATATTATACGTACGAGAAGCCATATCTTGGTACGTAGGTACCGGAGGGTTCTATATTCTGAGAGTAATGGAGTTTGATTTACGAGTTGCAGCCTATGACAATGAATAAAACGCGCACAGATTATTATCATCGTGACATTCTTAACATATTTATGTAGGCTTCAATAAAACCCAGAGAGTATAAAGCCTTACCTTTACTAAGGTACGGATCGCTGCGGGACATGTAGGGCCGCTCAGCAGGGATGTGCATGTTGTGCTAATACTGATATGATTGCCAATTGCACTGATCTGCAATAGTTACTTGAGTCGAACGGACAGTTTCACCAGGGAGGACCTACCTAATATGGTGGCTATATAAACACACGAGTATTTAGCTACAACTTAAGAACTCACAACGATGCTTGCACAATACAACTGTTTAGAGGAGACGCCAGATCACATAATTCACATATATAACACGTGTGTAAAAGAAACTGAGAGACGTTATTTTCCTAATATTGCAAGCCTCAAAAGGCGTACTTTGTTACCGTTTTCGCCAATTGTAACAGCATGCAAATACACGCTCGAGTCACAAAATCTACTGTATTAACTCCCGTTTCAATGGATGAAAAATACCCAAATTGTAGTGGGTGAAAAAAAAAAATGAACTCTCATATCCCTATACACCAGCATTACTGTACATTTCGACTTTATAAAGAAATTAATTCAAAATACTATTCGGTGGGAAGACAAAAGAGCTCTACAAGCCTAACAGAAAGTTTTCGGCCGTTTCAGAAGCTGTTTTGGGACCTTAGCTTTTAGGCCGACTAAGAATTCTCTTTGAGAAAAATTATTGCCCTATCGTTCTCTGACGCCCCAAACACGTGCGGCCTTGACACGCAGCCACGCAAGACAGGGAGCTTTGATGACGGGCACAGCGTGACTTAACTTCTATAACAGGCAACATCCCCTTCTTGCCTCACCTATTTCTTAGCTTTTTTTCTAAGGCACATCATTAAGACGAGATACCGTTCTAGCTGTATATGTTCCTACAGCACATCAGTATCATATACATAGCATATAGTAGAATATTTACGTCAAGTGTAACTAGCACAAGTCGAGCTATTTTTATAACCCGATGCTCAATGGTTTTGTTTCCTCTCATTTTCATGAGCTTTTATAGTTTGTACTGCGACCCCGTCTAAATAGGCAATATTGGGCACCTTAAGAAAAGTACTGTGAATCTTATTTTGTCGGGGAAATGATTGACTGATTAATAGGATATAGTTTACGGAGTGGAGAGAGGCTGTGGGGCGAAGGAGTCGGATGGGCGATGTCCAACTCTGACTTCTGAGTTTGCCAATTTATGACTCCGACTCCTCGGTTTCCAAAAAATGTCCGACTCCTTTGCTAAACAAAATTTGTGAACTCAATAATAACTGGAGGATTGTCAGAGCTCATTATCTATTTTCACCAAGCAAGGCAATGTTAAATAAAAACTCAAATTGGTCCTGAAACTACGATTTCCCTTTATCATTATCAAAATTAAATTCGGTCATTTGCGCCTATTGACAGAAATAACAGCTTCTGTATATAATTTTCATGAAGATCTGAAAGACCTTTTTTTGGGTTATGTTCTCATGAACATTTGACAAACATTAGTCAAACACACAAACGGACAAATTATTATTATTATTATTATTATTATTATTAAATCACACCAGGCTGGCGACGTAGGAACGGAGAAACTCCATGAGGTTAACAAACCCCCACGCAACCAACCCAGCGGGTGGAGAAAACA
>LQNS02007216.1:26899956-26916361 GCA_001587735.2 Parhyale hawaiensis
GACGGTGTACACCCAGTGCCGAGTATCTACCGCCTGTAGACGGTGTACACCCAGTGACGAGTATCTACCGCCTGCAGACGGTGTACACCCCAGTGCCGAGTATCTACCGCCTGCAGACGGTGTACACCCCAGTGCCGAGTATCTACCGCCTGCAGACGGTGTACACCCCAGTGCCGAGTATCTACAGCCTGTAGACGGTGCACACCCCAGTGCCGAGTATCTACCGCCTGTAGACGGAGTACACCCAGTGCCCTGTCTTCGCTATGTGTACACCTCAGTGCCGCAGGTAGGGTGCATGCACAGCACTCTACTGAATTATTCCAGGCGGCGTAGCTCTCTCCGCGTCTACGCACACTTTCCCAGCAATCGATGGCGGCGTACTTACGACGCTCGCCACAGCGACACAACATTTAGAGGACAACCAGCCGTACGCTGCACAGGCTACAGTAGCGGCGCGTTCGATAGCCCCGGCCGGGAAATTAAGCCGCTTGATTTGCCAGAAACTTCCCAGGTGCCCCGGCTTCGCCCCGTTGATTGAAGTTTTAAGTATTGACACTTCATTAATTACGTGTAAGCCTTTAACAGAAATCGTGTAACCTTTGACAGAAATCAATCTCGCCCTGGAATATGGAGTTTTCAGCCAGCTCGACATAGCCGGGTTGCGTTTAACATCTGCAACACGATTCATTGCAAGGAAATCAAAGTTCCTGCCTGCAGTTTGGACCAAGTGCAGTCGAGTGGGCTTGGCTCAGATCGACTCTAAGGGCCTGTTCACACGCCCCTCACTTCAACGCGTTCACTCCTGAAAATGAACACCAGCCGTGCATGAGTCAACTTCTGCTGTCGCTGTCCACACGTAGAACCGACTTTCATTCGAATGACTGACGCCGCACGTTCACTTATCTCGTTTCCTTATATTTTCGCATATATTTTGCGTCGGTTTGAAGTCACATTCTTATCACATAATCTTATAGCCTGAATTTGATAAGAACAGCCTATTTTCAAAATATTTGTAGCCTGATAAACCGATAAAAGTTGAACCAGCGCGCAGCTACCGCTTCGTTGTGAAATCAAAGATGGCGCCACTGTGCTTAGTTCAACATTTTCAGCTTAACCAGTTTTCTTGTGTTAAATGGGAATACAGTGATTCTGATCATTAAAGTGATGTTAAAAAAATTTTGTCGATTTTTCATGACTTAAAAACGCTATAAAGGATTACTTCTGCATTTATAGACTCTTTTTACTGAACTTGAATTACGCCACGCGTTCAAAAATGCGACGTGCTTCATCCTTCTGTCTCCTGTGTTTGCTGCAGCCGATTCCATCGGCGCGTCCATCAGTTTGACTGAACGCGTTACGTTGAGGGACGTGCGAACACGGCCTAACGACCCATTAGAATGAGCCTCAGTTGTGTCGCGCTGTTATAACGCTCCTATGGTAATAGAGGCTATAGGTGATAGTTGAGTTTAGTTGGTTCTCTGTTACGACGGGATGGGTGCTCCACATCAAACGATCAGGTGCAGGTATGAAGGGTTAATGAGACCATCAGTGATACTTAGAGCTTCACTGTATTAGATTACTGGATACAGATAAAAGGGCGTATCTCTATATAAGGCTGGATATGTTTGATCAGCGCGTGGACCGCTATGTTGAGGATCTAGTTGATAAGAGAGCTGCCGCTCCCTAGCGCTTCATGCCTTTATAGCAGACTCTTAAGAGAGTGGCCCACCGTGCCAGGCATCGGTTGGGTAAACTTAGGCCGTCACAGCGCCAGGGGTACTAGCATTTCTCTAGAGATGGAATATCGGGCATGGGATATCTAAAAGAACTTCTAAACACCCATCGCGCGTGCGCTAAACACGTTAAAAAAGTTGTTCTCAACCTGGGTACAGCTCTCCCATACGGGTGAAATAATTGTCCCTGACGCGATATTAGTCCTCAGTGTGGCTCGGATACCGTCAGTTTATCGCTACACTGACGCAAGAATAGTCAAGAGTGTTCCTCGAATACAGTCAGTATTATTTCTACAGTGGCGCAATAATACAGTCAATAGTGTGCCCCGGATGCCGCCAGTGTTATCTCTACAGTGGCGCAATAATACAGCCAAGAGTGTGCCCCGGATGCCGCCAGTGTTATCTCTACAGTGACGCAATAATACAGTCAATAGTGTGCCCCGGATGCCGCCAGTGTTATCTCTACAGTGACGCAATAATACAGCCAAGAGTGTGCCCCGGATGCCGCCAGTGTTATCTCTACAGTGACGCAATAATACAGTCAAGAGTGTGCCCCGGATGCCGCCAGTGTTATCTCTACAGTGACGCAATAATGCAGTCAAGAGTGTGCCCCGGATGCCGCTAGTGTTATCTCTACAGTGACGCAATAATGCAGTCAAGAGTGTGCCCCGGATGCCGCTAGTGTTATCTCTACAGTGACGCAATAATACAGTCAAGAGTGTGCCCCGGATGCCGCTAGTGTTATCTCTACAGTGACGCAATAATGCAGTCAAGAGTGTGCCCCGGATGCCGCCAGTGTTATCTCTACAGTGACGCAATAATACAGTCAAGAGTGTGTCCCGGATGCCGCTAGTGTTATCTCTACAGTGACGCAATAATGCAGTCAAGAGTGTGCCCCGGATGCCGCCAGTGTTATCTCTACAGTGACGCAATAATACAGTCAAGAGTGTGCCCCGGATGCCGCCAGTGTTATCTCTACAGTGACGCAACACGACGCAGTACCGCTCACGCAACGCTACAAAATACAAATCGTTCACTGCAGGCACAAACTATGACGCTGAATGGACACTCGACGTTTACGCGGGAAAATGGTCCTGAGTTACCATGGGAACGACATAACGGCTACCTATGACAACAAACTGTTGCTATGACAACGCATGACTGGCAGAGCAAAGTGACACGGTTTTGGTTGCCATAGCAACGCGCGCCACAGCTGTCCCAAACAAAGAATGATCGGGAAGCGTATGCACGCACGCGTGGCCGTCTATTTCCATGCGCACAAGCAGCTCGTGGACAAAGGAAGGTGAAGACAGCACCATTAGCATGCTTTATTGAGCACCGTAGTATGATAACGAAGTCATTACAGCGTCTGCGAGAGTAGAAAACTTTCTAGTTACTGCATAGAACCAAGATGCTTCATTCCATTATTCCAGTCTTACCAGGCTGTGTTGTTTTGCTACTAAGGCTCTTTGTTCTATCGCATTTCTGCGGAGCAAATGATCTTCTAGAGAGGAGCACAGGGTAAATGACGAACATTTTTGGGCAGTGCACGTCAACTGGAGGTAATAACGACCTGCTATAAAGCGAGGACATATAGGCAACGGTACCGTGTATGCGTGTCCGTAGTATCTGTTCGGGGCTCGCATCGCTCAGTGCCTGCCATTTTTTTGTCGAGCAAGGGGAGAGCTACGCTGCGGGCTCAAGGTTTCTACGAGGACTAAGTTCGTACGACCAAGTGTGTAGACACAATACATCTTAGTAAACGACACCAATAACTGCAGCAGTAAAAATGTTATTGTTAACTCTACAAGGAAAATTTAAAACATTAGTGACTCGGTTTCTCATAGGAAGATGAGAAACCAAGTCACTAATATCATTATTTGACAGGCTTGGGTAATCAACCTATCAAATAGTGATGTTTGTTCGGAAATAGGGTTAGTTCGGCAATTGGGTAATTCCTTTATTTCCCTTTAGAAATTATTTTCAGGTCATTGCCAGAACAGAAGTTGGATGATAAAATTTTGTATGTACTGTCCTCAGGAAGCGGTGCGCGTGCTTAATTGGCTGCGGGGTAGCCTGGGCCAGAGGACCTATTTTCTGTGACAGTGTCATATATTGCGGCTGCAGCGGTGCTATGGGACTAAGGGCTATATAACTTTCGCACCACCATAGAATCAAGGGCCAGTGGGAAGTTACTTCAAAGGAAGGCGGATCTTCCAAACCCAAAGTAACCTATCGGGTTGGAAGAACCTCACGAGGGCTGAAACTTTTCAGTAGTTGGTCCTTTTGAGGGTAGGACGGGGATTGGACTCGAGGATATTAGCGGTGAGTGTTAATATTAATAGTTTAGTTGTATTAGTATTAGGAATGAAAAGCTCAAGGTGCAGTGCCCTAACTTTGTTGGGCATAGCATCCATATGAGAAATAAATGAGATATGTTTATTTTATTTTTTTGTTATAGGGTGAAGTAAACGTTCTGAATTTCCACCATATCCAATCCGGTGGCTATATGAGTTTTAATAGACGGCTGTTTTTGGCCTTGAAGACTTGACTTCTGTCTCGTCACAACTGCACTCTAATCCCACAACATGCAATCAAGAATTGACGCTTCGTTTGAGTCCAATCCTTCAAGCTTTTAGATTTGGTAAAATTTACGAAAGTCGTCGAGCGATTTAACAAAATATAAACAGGGTCAAACAAAAAATATTCACAATCGATTTGAATACCTTTAGACCAACACAGCCGAAGAAGGATCCTGGCAAAGAATTCCATGCTCTTACAGTTCAGGGTATGAAACACGCACCGAACTGACAAATTTAGTACCTACCTTCCAGTTTCGAAAGTAAAAGGATAGACTATCGACACAGCTCCTGTGTTTTTTTTTTTCAAAGATCCTGCAGGAAGCAGCTTAAGAGAGGCATGTACCCGTAATGGTTATCCCTCATTATTGGATTCCTTATAAAACATGCAGAGGCAAACAACACTAAGTTTACGAGATGATTTTTGGCGGCGCACAGCAGACAAGTTGGTCAAGCAATTGAAAATGACTAGCGGCAGCCGAAGCAAAGACAGGGTGCAATATTCTAACACAGGAAGCAAGACAGAAGAATCTCCAGACTATATCTTCACCAAGCACAGAAAAAACCTTACGCAGGATCCAAACCAGACAGGGAGCACTTGCTCTTCAGAGGTACAGTATGCTTCTCATCAGATTTAAGAGGATACCAAGTATCTCCAGAGAGCTTGACCTCAGTAGAATGGTGTTACCTATCTCAAGTGAAAGATGTAGACGTAACAGCACGAGATCGAGTGACAATCACAAAATTAGTTTTGCTTACTTTTTAGGAGGAACACCATACGTTTCCGCGAAAAGTACTGAGTCTGTGCAAGGACAGCACTGCAATCTCAATCACACCAGGGGTTCGAATTACCTTTACTAAATTGGAACCGTCGACATAATTGGCCGCAGAGTATGTTCTCCAAGGAAGAAAGCATATGGCTATTTTACATTGAAAACAAGGGATCTGCGTATGAGCATCTAGATTCTAGAAGTCGTGCAACTTCGACGGTTTCTCAACAGGATAAATTCACGGTGTGTGACCACCTGAACGCTGGAGTAACTTTGACAGTTTCTCAACTAGATAAACACACGGTGTATGACCATCTGGTAAACACACGTAATTTGTATACGTGCTGTATTTCACAACGAAAATTTGCTCCGAGGTACCAAGGGTAGAAAAAGTCTCGCACGTTNGGAACAACGAGGGCGCTGTCGTGGTCGGTGAGAGCACCACTGTGGTCCGTAATGACGTCACTGGAGGCAGCAGAGAGAGGTGTGTCGGTGCATGAATCAGTTCGCTTGACGGCACACGTGATTGGCTACTGGCAGCAGCTCGTGGCTTACGCTAATTGGCTCCCATGTGTCAGACTTACGGGCTGCGGCTTGATTGAATTGAGGGGATGAGCCGCGTCTGGAATACAATGAACGGGAATCTGGAATTGCGGTAGGAATAGAAGCTTAGCACCGCGCCTGGACAGATTCCCATTGACGCCTGGAAGTGCGGGGAAACTTATCGCACTGATACAGGAAACTGAGTTGGAAATTATCGCCTCAGCAGAGCCGTAATACACTAGCTGGACCTGATGAAATTCCATGGCAGTACACGCTCTTCCAGGCACAAGGCAATGACATACAGGCAGGCGTAAGTATAAGAGAGAAACACAGGCTAACACTTTACAAAGTCGTCTTCTGTTGTGCCCGGTTATTGGCCTGCCTCATGGGTACGTAACCTCCTTATACATAATGCGCGATACACCGCAGCTAGGTGGGTAGGTGCGTAGCAGCTATACTAGTGTATGAACGATGCAGGATATCATTACCGTAGCTGAGAACGACATAAAACATTCTCATAATAATAGGCCTAAGGCTCACTTAACGTTACGCAGTACACTAACAACGGGTATAATGTATGTACCCTACATCTATTCACTGCACACACCGATAGCGATATATGTTTTGTGTTCCAGGGGTTGAAGGATTGTGCTAATTATAAATATAATCCCGCAGATTATTAGACACGATAATAAAACGTATTCTGTGTCAGTACAACATCAGGTAAGCTTGTATACTTCAATAAATGTATGAAAATGTGTTCTTTTTTGATATCATTAACGTGACAACAGCCCCTGACAAACTTCGAGTCGCGAGACTGTCACAGTCATAGTCTGCACAGCTGACGCAAGTCATGAAGTATCACAGATGCCAATACCGCACGTTCTCAAGTGTTTTAGGGCAGACGCACCATAAAAAATACAGCTGTTTCCTACCGAGGCAAGCACAGATCACTACGATGGACGACAATTTTCAGTGAAACGACCCGGACGCGACAACTATAGACATGAAATTAACTTCCAAATTGGGTTCTCCATCGCTCTAAAAAGACACACCAGCCTTGACCTGAGCAGGCATGAATTGAAATTTCGTACAGTCGTTGGAGCATGGCGGAAAAGCGAGACATCGAGCCGGAGAACTGAGCACATCTCAGCTTATGCAGGATAGGTTTGGCCTGCTGAGATTTTACTCTTGCATGTGTTTCGTTTTATTTTAAAAAAGAAGACCTACTGGACGCTAGTCTTACAAGTTGCTGTAGAAACGTTAATGAATAAGCGTTTTTATATAAACATTTACCTACTGGAACTCAGCTCCTGTGAGTGTTTTTTTGCGTTCTTATCGAAATCGCTTCTCACTGGTAAACAAAACTTATCATAGCAAAAGTCAAATAAGTATTTGAGTAAATATCGATTGATGGCAAAGTAAATATGCCTGTATTTTTTTTTCGCAGAATCAAAATTTTCGTTACTTAGACAATTTTCGATTTTTATTCCTTTCCTTCACGCAATATCGACTCCAGAACCAAAGAAATTTCACGTGTATTTCAACCGTAAGGTTTCGGTCATTCACATCTTTTGCGCCACCGTAAAACTATTAATATTCAGACCCTGTCCAGGTCGCGTCGTACACGCCATCTGCTGCATACGGAGCCACGCTATGCAACCGTACGGCCAACGTATGAGCGTCCGTTTAGCTCAAACGTCGTCCCGACCATACAGTGAAACTCTGTAGGTAGCCAAGATACTCCTGGAAAATACTTAAATTGCGTACCTCGCGAGTAAATCGTCCTTTTCAGAGTAGAGCGTGCTATTGTATAAAGTGACCTCGGCATAAGGTGGGCAGACAGACGCCAGTCGGTCTGTGAAATTTAACTGTAAACACATGGAGTATTTGAGAACTGAGAGTGAGTGTTTTCCACAGCGCATGCATGTAACTGCAGGTTTATACTGCACCCTTTCTTAACAAAAGCCTACTTACACCTCACTTCCCATTGAACCTCCTTGGACTCGGAAAAGAATTTTACCGACGACCCTAACCACCGCGGACGACACTTTGTTGAAGCTGCTTGTCCCCTACAATTGTCATTTCGGTGAATCTTCTTCCCCACCCACGACATTATTGAACTTTCTTGCCCCCGCACTGAATTTTGTTAACAATCCTTGCCCCCGCACAGCATATTGAGCTGAAGCGCCTTGCCCCCGCACAGCATATTGAGCTGAAGAGCCTTGCCTCCGCACAGCATATTGAGCTGAAGAGCCTTGCCCCCGCCAGAGAAGGAGGAAGTTGCGGAGTGGCGTGACTGCAGGGAGGCCGGCAGAGCGATAAGGCTCTAACTTCCACCACAACTCGGGGTGTAACTTTTTATTGCGCCTAAGGAAATTTCCGACTGCAGAAACAAAAGTCCAGGGCAGTGACAGAATAACAAACTTTTGGTAGTTGCCGCTCAAAATTTACCTTAGATTGAGAAGTTAGACTACGGTCCAAGGACACTTGCATATTCGGCAGGGACTCACGGTAGCCAAATAAGAGGAAACTAATAATCTATTATTAGGCAAAGGAGACACTTAAGCCTCCACCATCGGCCCTGCTACGAGAATAAAATAGAGCCATACGTCGCAGGTCTCCGGCCCTTTTTGTACGCCCTATGGCTTGGTCGCAAGTGCCCACCTCACTTATTATGTACCAAGTTCAACACTGCATGCTATACAGTAAGAATGAGCTTATCCGTGGACCACACGATACGTACTTTGCTTCCTGCTCCTCCCAAGTGAGGTTGTTGCTAAATTGCATAACCTCAATGAAATCGTTTCCAATCATCGTAGCGGACTCAAACAATAAATCAGCTATTCTTGGAAAAGAATGAATGCATTTATTGGAAAGAAGCACGTGCAGTATACAAGATGACTAGCCAATCGTAAGTTGTAAACTTAACTTAAGTCAATTTTAGATAATTTTGACGTCCTGAATTAAATTCGATGATTTGAGATCCACCGGTGACATGTAGCTGCGAGTTTGTCTTTTATGCTGATAAGCGCACTGTTCACACAGCTACAAACAGTTCTCTTTTTGTCTGAGGCTGCTGTGTTGCCAGAATAGGATTTTTATCGAAGTTTGTCTGAGGTTGCCGTGTTGACAGAATACGATTTTTACGGAAGTTTTACCAATTTATCCTCGGGTCCACTTAACTGGTGTTAAGTAACGTTTGGTCTATGGCATAGCTTTAGGAAAAACACAATATATAAACAAAAAATTATCAAAGGAGCTCCTGCAATAGACGGTAAATTACGGACAATTATTTTGGTGAGTTGGACCTGCCTCGCGCACAATAACACAAAATGAGTTGAGGAAGACAAAACGTCTAGAAGAAGCGTCAGCACATTTCAGTGCGGACAGAAACTTCCCTCTGTGCACGGAAACAAAGGTCAGAGAAGTTCCACGTTAGATTACAGTTCATGAACAGGTACTGGAGAGCGAAGACTAAGAACAGTAAAGGCAATGGGGATTAAAAACGCAAATAGACAATGCGCATTACCAGCAACAGCACTGCAGTTTACGCCTACATAGTCAGCAGAGGCAACTTTTCTCCTATAAATACATAGTCAAACATACCTTTTTTCCTATAGTCATAAATATTATTAGCATTCCTGATATGCGAGTTTATAGATAGAAAGCCTCATTAATCCCCTACAAAGCTAATATACATACCACTGCACCTATACAGAGCTAACAAGCATATCATTCCTCCAATACACGGTAAATAAATATGTATTGTAATTCGTCCTGTCATATACAGTAGACAAATGTAAGTATTGCTCCTTCCAGACATAGTAAATGAACACATCAGTCCTCCTACAGATACAGCTAATAAACGCATCATTCACCTTTTATGAACTAAATAAACATATGATTCCTCCCATACATAAAGTAAACAAACACATACCACCAATATATACGGTGAACAAACATAGCATATCTCGCTTGCATAGAAAACAAGCATATCACTCCCGCTATAAATATTGTAAACAAACAGGCAAACACATCATTCCTCCTCTATAGATAGTCTACAATAAAAAATTTGCACCTAAAACAACATGATACGCGTGTGGGGAAATAAATCATCACTTACATCACCACAATGATACACTGAGAACAATTAGCAGCCACCAGAGCAACACTAATGTCATATTAAAGAGTTGTGATCTTTAGAAAACAAGTAAAAAAGTACGCATGGAACCACAACAAAAAGGCTTTAAATGTCATGACCTCGACTACGTCAGTCTTATTACGAGGGGATCGTTCCACGCCAGGACCACTTGCTGCGTTTCACCGTCATTTTTGGCGGACGTAATTTGCGGTTACAGTATCACAGGTCGCAACTCTCACACACTATATTTTTGTTATTATTCACGGGTGAAACACATGCTATTATAAATATGGTTGAATAGTCGGAAGACTGAAAATCCGACTCCGACGATGGAACGAGCGGCTGCAAGACTCCTCTGCATATATATTCGCAGTAGTAGTCCTCTAATACCCTAGTAATCTCCCAGGATCCTGGTAGTATCCTTGAAATTCCACTCCCGACTCCTTATCTCCATTTTAAGTAGGCTGTGCGGCTACGAGGGTTCCCTGTCCTATGGTATTCCTACGGAAGCAAAGTCTCGTCAGCGCAGTAGCGCTCCTGATAGTAATAGCGTCAGCACAAGGAGCTAGCAAGACCGTCCACACAGGCGAAATATTTGTTAGTCTTAAGCTGGCTACCGCTGGTAATACGCGCAGTGCCCGACTCCTACTCCATGTGCCAAAGTACCTCCACCTCATCGAGAGCTACAATATCGATACATATTACTTTCAATAAGCTGGTATCGTATATTAAATAAAGTGAAATACTGTACTGCAAAAATAACTCTCTTCATCATTTCAGTTAGTTGATTGTAACTTCAAGTGGCACGGCATTACGCAGTACCACGAACATCACGACACAGCTGCACGCAGTAGCCCCCGAAGCAGTACCCCTAAGCAACACGACCGACGCAGTAGCACGCAGTACCCCCTGGCCATCACGACCGTAAGGCACCAGGGTTGCATCACGCAAGGATCCCCTTCCTGCGGACACGCAAGTCAAACACTGCCATGTCCTAAGCTCACGGCACCACGCCCTGCCTCCCTACTGCCCGCATCGAGCCAACCGTAACCAATACGTACGTCCTGCGCAGTGCGTCAACTTCGTCAAATTAACCTCTGAACTTATTAGGACTCTGGGTATAAGGATGTCAACCAACCAACTCTATTAGGACTCAGGGTATACGAGCACTAATTAGCCAACCGTCTTCGGACTCAGGGCATAAGAGCACCAACCCTTTTAGGACTAAGGGTATGCGAGCACAATACAACTAACATTCTTAGGATTCAAGATATAAGAGCACAAACAATATTTCATGGGCTTTTATCCGGCCCTTATTAAATCTACATACGAACTAGAATCACCTATCGCTCCAAACTTCTATTCTTCTGTAATATTTCGGGTTACTCATAATTCTGATACTAAATTAGAGAAGCACTCCGAGAGCGCATACCTTCGCAGAACAACGCAGTGTTAACGAGAAATTCGAATTAGCCCAGAAACCGTGCAGAATTACTTTTTGATCATCATTAAAATTTGATCAATAGTTACTCACAACAGTCCGAACAGTTTTTGTAATTTTCGTGAAGATCCGTTCATAAATTTTCAAGTTATGTTTTGACAGGCATAAACGGACCAATAGATTGCCAAAATTTGGTCATTTGTACCCTTCTTTACCCTTTCTAACAATTTCTGCAACTTTCACGAAGATCCCTTCTTAACTTTTTAGGTTTTGTTACTGATATACAAACACAACAGCAGACAATTGATCAGCACAAAAATTTTATTATTTTACACCATCTAACATTCCCAACATATCCTGCAATTTCGCGAAGATCCGTTGGTAACTTTTTTAGTTACGTTGCCAAGAAAGAAATAGGTAAACAAATGGTTAAATGTATTTGAATCTGGAAGCAGAAGTTGCATTGAAAGGCTACAAATTGTTCAACATAGACCGACCCACAGAAACTGGTAGATTAGGGGGTTCACTCATATGTATGAAGGAACACCTTAATCCCCTCTGTGAAGGCTTTGCAGCAACTAAAGAATACGAATTTCTCACTACTCATGCTCGTCTCGGCAATCGACAGTCGTTAAATATTATGCTCGCTTACCGGAGCCCTCTCAGTACCGCCGAAACAGATGCAGCACTTTACAACAAGATCGAGAATGTGCTGAATACTACGAAGGAAACAATTCTAATGGGAAACTTCAACCTCCTCCAAATTGGAGTACCTTGCACAGCCCAGTCCAGGCAGTAAACTGCTCGAGCTCCTCAGCCGCCACCACCACCTGACCCAGCACGCTAATGAAGCCACGAGATACGGTAATATTCTAGATCTGGTATTCTCCAATCCTGATTGTGAAATTGTTGACCTAGCCATCCCAGACCAGCTTGGAGACCACAACATGATTGAATTTACGCTCAAAACTGGCAATGAATTCACCACTAATAATAGTGAGACGCCAGACTATCGACGAGCGGATTTTCACGGAATGGCAACTGAAATAGGAACAACTGACTTTGAGACCCCTATGAGAGACGCCAGTGTTGAACAATATTCGCATATTTTGAAGAAAAGCATCCTTTGAGCAACGGAACGATACATCCCAATAAACGAGTTCGTATCAGTAAGGATCCCCTCTGGATGAATCGGACAGTCAAATGCTGCATTGCAAGGCGACAAGTGCGTTACAAAGTTTGGAAGCGTAATCCAACAAAGGAGAACAGGTCCAGTCACATAAGGGCATGTCGGGATGTAATGAAAATAGTCAGGATAACAAAAGGGCAAAAAGAAGTTTCCGCAGCCGCTATGGCAAAATGCAACCCAAAGACATTCTGTAAATATGTAAATGAAAGAAGACTCAAAAAAGAAACCATAGGTCCGCTCAAGAGACCCGACGGTGAAATCACCAATAACCTAAGAGAGAAAGCCACGATCCTGAACGACTATTTCACCTCTGTATTTATTATTGAAAGTGTTGCAAATATCCCTGAACCATCACTGATGCAAGGTGCTCCCATATACACATGTGTTTTCGCGGAGATCGAGATCCTTCAAGAGCTAACCACTAAAATGGGTGCAAAATCCACTGGCCCAGATAATCTTACTCCCCGTGTACTACGGGAAATGGCTCCAGTCTTCGCGAAGCCACAGCTCGAAATATTTAATCGGTCTCTAAGAACGGGAGAAGTTCCGTAGGACTGGAAGCAAGCTAGCGTGATACCGATACCGGTATCACGTTACCGGTTGTCAGCAAAACCATCGAACGCCTCTTGAAAAAACGCATCACTGATCACCTGAGGATGCATCAGCTCATATCCGACTCTCAGCATGGCTTTCGAAATGGAAGAAGCTGCCAAACCTACTGGATTTTTTTAATCAAAAGTTACGGATATTAAAGATGTACATAGAGGTGAAGACCTTGTGTATCTAGACTTCCTAAAGGCTATTGACAAAGTCCCCATCAACGGCTAATGAAAAAAATTGGAAGCCCATGGCATCCAGGGAGACTATTTACGATGGATCAGGGCGTGGCTTACGGATCGGCAGCAGCGAGTGAAGCTTGAAAGAGAGACGAGCGCATGGACGCAGGTATCATCAGGGGTTCCACAAGGTGGCGTGCTTGGCCCGCTTGTGTTCTCAATTAACATCAATGATCTCGATCTTAACATCCGTAGTAAAATCAGTAAATTTGCGGATGATACTAAACTATGTCATCCTGCTACGAAAAGAGTCGAGCTCCAACAATACCTTGACCACCTAATGGAATGGAGCACAACGTGGCAGTAATTTCTGGCAGCATTTGTCGACGTTAATGACGACAAATCCTCATATTTATTTTCCTCGTTATAACGTATTTTACCAATCACTTTGTTAATAATATTGTCATCATTATATTTAGGCTAATGACAATTATTATAGTATTATTATCACTATTATAGAAGGGTGACCCTTATTAGGGGATAAAAATCAAAATTATCTTTTTTAGAACTCTCAGCCTATAAAAATGATCCCATTGCTTCAAAAACATACAATGTATTGCAATTTCATTAATATTTAGAGGTAGTCCAGAGCGTTGGAAGTTATCCTGTTGTTAGATTGATTCTAACTTATGAGAATCATGACCAAGGCTAATAGCAGTTTCAGTCAAAATAAATGTAGCTCCTCTATCTGATACACAAGTACGATGAAGTGCAACTGCAATAGAAAGTGTAAGAATCCATTTTTTTTAGTAGGTTGTTTTAGAGCACTTGGAGCAAGTCTCTTATGTTTCATCAGAAATGTTTCCTTAAGTGTTGTTGATTTTTCACAGCTGCTGCTGCTGGTAGAAGAAGTTGATGCTTCACATCCCTTCTTGCTCCTTTCCTTACACATGTCTTCAGCCTCTCTTCTTAGTGCTATACCCTTCTCAGCCTGCAGGCAGTTGCGCTACTAAGTAAGAGAGCACAACTTGTGGGCGGATGGACTACCTCTAAACGTTATCAAAATGCTCTCAAATTTTACACAGAACATTTTTTCCATGAACAGATCCAGCTCGGATGCTGAGAACAAAACTTTTCAAACCTTCAAAAATAAGGGCCACCCTACTAAGTCTATATAGATCAGTTAAAAACTTAATATCTGTTACCACAAATAAATGAATATTTAAGGTGAAGAAACTACAATACACATATATACATATATTCATGTTTCCCAGGTAGTTGAAAAATCTAGGCAAATATCAGATGTTCTTTAAGAGACAGCAACAGATCAAATATATCCGCTGTGCACCTGAAATTTTTTAACTGAACTGGTCGAAGGAGTCCGCTTGGCTAGCGGCGATAATAACTTTTCTAGGGATTGGACAATAAAAAATTGAGCTTCAAGAATGTAAATTGCAGGTCAAAACTGACCTATGACATAATCCCAGGTGCATAGGGAAGTATAGGCAGCTGTAGGAGAGCCGTTATAGGCCACAACACAATCGGCACTTAGCAAGAGGCTGTGCAAAAAATCCAGGAAATCACAGGCCTTACGGCAGGGCGAGAGATGGTCCCGTGACCTTCCGGAGCAGCCGCAGCAGGGCAAACTGCTTTGGAATTTGTTAATCAATCTTTGCATTATAATGCAACTACACACAGAGCATTTACTACTTAATGTTAGTTACACCAGGCTGTGTTTTTTTTTTGCTGCATGGGTTCTTTGTCCAATTGTGTGGCTACGAGAGAAGCAGACTTTGTAGTAAGGTCGTGCAGCCTGGTGTAGATAGAATTAATTAATTACAGCGATAATGTCACCGTGCATGGCACAGCTAGTGTTAAGGAATAAAGAAGATAGTTCTTCGTGCCACGTTCATGCAGTATATATCATCAGCCCTAAAAAAACTTATCTGCATGGTTATTTGAGTACATTAACTGCAGAGTTTCGTTGGTACAATATTTTATACTATATTTTTTTCATGTATGTCCCACAAAATAGCTCACTGATTCGTCGTTGTATATAATATGTATATATGTTAGCTACATGATGGTTATCTAACCTTAAAAAAAAGTTATAGGTACGTTACTGAAATGGAAATATCTAGTTGTGTTTTAATAACTTGCTTTCAAAATACGAAAATAAAGTGAGTACTTATAGATTTAAATAGTTTCGTTTAGAATAGACTGACTGATGTTTCAAATGAAAGTGCTGTTTTCGTGAGCCACACCGTTCAACAATATACCCGATGGGCAATTAATGCGCGTGTTGGGACAACACTGATGCATAACGCAAACCCAACCGACTTAGCCCTCTGCAACATACATCACCCGCAGTCATCTGTACATAAGATGTGCAATGCGAACACAAGACATCCTCTATAGTTTGACACATTACATGACCAGCACCGGTATGAGCACCACAAAACCTAAGAAAGAAATAAGTTAACGCCACAAAAGTGGTCGTCATATTTTCTTTCTGTCGCTGAAGAACTGATGAGTCAGTAAAAAAAGTTGCAAGGGAATTTAATGCGCAAGTATACTATTATAATATGTAGCTAGTAGACAAAGCACAAAATTGTAGAGTGAGTTAACTGTGGGGTAGGTACTATAGGCGTAGTACTCCAAGGACAACACTAACGCAGAAAAGGATTGGGTAGGTCCGCTAGGTCGTAGGTATATGCTACTATAACAGCTGAATGAAAATAACACAGAAGATGACTCGGTAAGCTGTATATGTCACTGGACCAGATGAATGAAAATATGGAAAACGACTGGGCAGGCCGTATATGCCTCTGGACCAAATGAACGAAAATAATCCAGAAACGAATGAATATGTTGAGTATTCGTTCAAATCAAAGAGCAAAAGGAAAAGCTACAAAAATTACATGCTTATTCACTCAGTGCCCGAAAACAAACAAACAAAACAGATACAGAAAACGGACTTCTACATTCCGAAACCTACTTTCCGACACGTTGCATCACTGCCCTTACAGCATACCTACGTTACTGATCACCTGAAGCAAGAAATACAAGGCAGCTAACAGTCATCCATAAGGTCGGCCGGGTCCCACTTTCCAAGTACTGTTAAAAGGAACAGAGTGTTTTTGTCCATTGTCTGAGGTACCCTTGACGCCGCTGGATATGGAAAGGTCGCGTGAGAGGTGCCGCAATTGTAGCACTTGGTGGATGTATGG
>LQNS02007216.1:26939617-26952062 GCA_001587735.2 Parhyale hawaiensis
AACTCTGTTAGGACTCCGGGTATAAGGATGCTAACCAATCAACTCTGTTAGGACTCCGGGTATAAGGATGCTAACCAATCAACTCTGTTAGGACTCAGGGTATAAGGATGCTAACCAATCAACTCTGTTAGGACTCCGGGTATAAGGATGCCAAACAATCAACTCTATTAGGACTCAGGGTATACGAGCACTAATTAGCCAACCGTCTTCGGACTCAGGGCATAAGAGCACCAACCTTTTTAGGACTAAGGGTATGAGAGCACTAATCAACTAACATTCTTAGGACTTAAGGTATAAGAGCACAAACAATATTTAATGGGCTTTTACCCGGCCCTTATACTAGAATGACCTATCGCTCCAAACTTCTATTCTTCTGTAATTTTTCGGGTTACTCATAATTCTGATACTAAATTAGAGAAGCACTCCGAGAGCGCATACCTTCGCAGAACAACGCAGTGTTACCGAGAAGTTCGAATTAGTCCAGAAACCGTGCAGAATAACTTTTTGATCATCATTAAAATTTGATCAATTGTTACTCACAACAGTCCGAACAGTTTTTGTAATTTTCGTGAAGAGCCGTCCATAAATTTTCAAGTTAGGTTTTGACAGGCATAAACGGACCAATAGATTACCAAAATTTGGTCATTTGTACCCTTCTTTACCCTTTCTAACAATTTCTGCAACTTTCACGAAGATCCCTTCTTAACTTTTTAGGTTTTGTTACTGATATACAAACACAACAACCGACAATTGATCAGCACAAAAATTTTATAATTTTACCCTTCTAACATTCCCAACATATCCTTCAAATTTCGCGAAGATCCGTTGGTAACTTTTTTAGTTATGTTGCCAAGAAAGAAATAGGCAAACAAATGGTTGAATGTATTTGAAGCTGGAAGCAGAAGTTGCATTGAACGGCTACAAATTGTTCAACATAGACCGACCCACAGAAACTGGCAGAGGAGGGGGTTCACTCATATGTATCAAGGAACGCCATAATGCCCTCTGTGAAGGCTTTGCAGCAACTAAAGAATACGAATTTATCACTACTCATGCTCGTCTCGGCAATCGACAGTCGTTAAATATTATGGTCGCCTACCGGAGCCCTCTCAGTACGTCCGAAACAGATGCAGCACTTTACACCAAGATCGAAAATGCGCTGAATACTACGAAGGAAACAATTCTAATGGGAGACTTCAACCTCCTCCAAATTGGAGTACCTTGCACAGCCCAGCCCAGGCAGTAAACTGCTCGAGCTCCTCAGCCGCCACCACCTGACCCAGCACGCTAATGAAGCCACGAGATACGGTAATATTCTAGATCTGGTATTCTCCACTCCTGATTGTGAAATTGTTGACCTAGCCATCCTAGACCAGCTTGGAGACTACAACATGATTGAATTTACGCTCAAAACTGGCAATGAATTCACCACTAATACTAGTGAGAGGCCAGACTATCGACGAGCGGATTTTCACGGAATGGCAACTGAAATAGGAACAACAAACTTTGAAACCCTATGAGAGACGCCAGTGTTGAACAATATTCGCATATTTTGAAGACAAGCATCCAGAGAGCAGCTGAACGATACATCCCATATAAACGAGTTCGTATCAGTAATGATCCCCTCTGGATGAATCGGACAGTCAAATGCTGCATTGCAAGGCGACAAGTGCGTTACAAAGTTTAGAAGCGTAATCCAACAAAGGAGAACAGGTCCAGTCGCATAAGGGCATGTCGGGATGAAAAGAAATTAGTCAGGACCACAAAAGGGCAAAAAGAAGTTTCCGTAGCCGCTATGGCAAAATACAACCCAAAGACATTCTAAAAATTTGTAAATGAAAGAAGACTCAAAAAAGAAACCATAGGTCCGCTCAAGAGCCCCGACGGTGAAATCACCAACAACCTAAGAGAAAAGCCGCGATCCTGAACGACTATTTCACCTCTGTATTTATTATTGAAAATGTTGCAAATATCCCTGAACCAGCACCGATGCAAGCTGCTCCCATAAACATATGTGTTTTCACGGAGATCGAAATCCTTCAAGAGCTAACCCACTAAAATAGGTACAAATCCACTGGCCCAGATAATCTTACTCCCCGTGTACTACGGGAACTGGCTCCAGTCATCGTGAAGCCACAGCTCGAAATATTTAATCGGTCTCTAAGAACGGGAGAAGTTCCGCAGGACTTGAAGCTAGCTAACGTGATACCGATACATAAGGAGGGGGATAGGAAAAGCCAAAGTAACTATCGACCAATCAGTCTTACATCGGTTGTCAGCAAAACCATCGAACGCCTCTTGAAAAAACGCATCACTGATCACCCTGAGGATGCATCAGCTCATATCCGACTCTCAGCATGGCTTTCGAAATGGAAGAAGCTGCCAAACCTACTGGATTTGTCATTAAAAGTTACGGACATTAAAGATTAACATAAAGGTGTAGACCTTGTGTATCTAGACTTCCAAAAGGCTTTTGACCAAGTCCCCATCAACGGCTAATGAAAAAATTGAAAGCCCATGGCATCCAGAGAGACTATTTACAATGGATCAGGGCATGGCTTACGGATCAGCAGCAGCGAGTAAAGCTTAAAAGAGAGACTAGCGCATGGACGCAGGTATCATCAGGGGTTCCACAAGGTAGCGTGCTTGGCCCGCTTGTGTTCTCAATTTACATCAATGATCTTGATCTTAACATCCGTAGTAAAATCAGTAAATTTGCGGATGATACTGTGCATTGTCATCCTGCCACAAAAAGAGCCGAGCTCCAACAAAACCTTGACCACCTTATGGAATGGAGCACAGCGTGGCAGTAATTTGTGGCAGCATTTGTCGACTTTAATGACGACAAATCCTCAGTAATGCACATAGGGCTGATGGACCCTTTAACCCCATTGAAAATGAACGGGACGGTATTGGCTACTGTCACCCAACAACGTGAATTGGGAATCCCTATTACAAACAAACTACAACACAGTCAGCAAGTTGAAAAAAGTGAAAATGGCAAGCTGAGTACTCGGATTCATCACCAAAAATTTTGAATACAATGCCAAGGACATCATCACTCTCTTGTACGAGGCATTAGTGCGACCACACTTAGAATTTGCGGTTCAATTCTGGCCGCCTTATCTGTGCAAAGATATCGATACCATGGAAAGAGTCCAACGCAGAGCAACGAAATTGACACCTCAGTTGCGAAACAAGCCATATGAATGTCACCTAAAGGAACTGGGTCTGATCTCTCTCGAGCAAAGACGACTCCGAGGGCAACTAATAGAAACATTCAAGTATTTGAATGGCTTCAACGACGTACCTACAAAGGGACTCTTTGAAAAAGACCTCAATGATCACTTGCGAAACAACGGTCAAAAACTCAAGCATAAAGCTCGAACAACGACCTAAAGTCAGCATTTGGAATAGACTCCCTTCCGATGGTGTTAGAGCGGAGTCAGTCAACGCGTTTAAAAATCGTTTTGACATACATTGGGAGAGACATCCTCCACAGCTAAGAACTCCTCCTTCAAGAGTCGCAAACTCTTAACGGCCAAAGCTTCCAAGGCCACCTGAATCCGTCTTCTTCTCTCTCCCGCTCCAACTACACAGATTGACATCTCCAAGCTCCGGATAACAGCGGCAGGGATTCTTTCCCCTTTTTTGCTCTTTTCTGCAGCCCTCTATATCCTACTAACATAATGGCAATAGCTCATAGAGGGCCGGGGCGTAAGTACCGGTGTCTCTTTGGGAATGGGCCTTTTGGTTCGTCTACTGCCGCCTATCTAATCTAATCTATTTTAAACAAAAGTTACGCATCTTTTCCTTCTAACAGACCTAACTATCTCTGTAAATTTCAAGGAGATTCAACCTTAACTTTTTGAGTTAACTGGTGTGAGACAGACAAACACACAAATAGACGTAGGCCGACAAAAACATACCTCTTCGGTGGAGACAAACATAACAATCATATTTATTTTCCTTGTTATAACGTATTTTACCAATCACTTTGTTTAATAATATTGTCATCATTATATTTAGGCTAATAACAATTATTATAGTATTTTAAGCACTATTATAGAAGGGTGGCCCTTATTAGGGGATAAAAATCAAAATTACCTTTTTTAGATCTCTCAGCCTATAAAAATGATCCACTTACTTCAAAAACATTGTTGTACAATTTATTACAATTTAATTAATATTTAGAGCTAGTCCAGTGCGTTGGAAGTTATCCTGTTGTTAGATTGGTTGCTAACTTAATTATGAGAATCATGACCAAGGCTAATAGCTCCTTCAGTCAAAATAAATGTAGCTTTTCTATCTGATATACAAGTACGATGTAGTGCAGCTGCAACAGAAAGTGTAAGAATCCATTTTTCTTAGTAGGTAGCTTTAGAGCACTTCGAGCAAGTCTCTTATGTTTCATCAGAAATGTTTCCTTAAGTGCTGTTTAATTTTCACAGCTGCTGCTGGTAGATGAAGTTGATGCTTCACATGCCTTATTGCTCCTTTCCTTACACATGTCTTCAGCCTCTCTTCTTAGTGCTATACCCTTTCCGGCCTTCACGCAGTTGCGCTACTATGTAAGAGAGCACAACTTGTGGGCGGCTGGACTACCTCTAAACGTTATCAGAATGCTCTCAAATTTTACACAAACATT
This sequence comes from Parhyale hawaiensis, assembly GCA_001587735.2. Taxonomy (NCBI): domain Eukaryota; kingdom Metazoa; phylum Arthropoda; class Malacostraca; order Amphipoda; family Hyalidae; genus Parhyale; species Parhyale hawaiensis. The sequence continues at coordinate 26,944,266 of LQNS02007216.1, forward strand.
TTTTCCATGAACGGATCCAACTCGGATGCTGAGAACAAAACTTTTCAAACCTTAAAAAATATGGGCCACCCTACTATCATAGTCTAAGTTTATATAGATCAGCTAAAAATTTAATATCTGTTACCACAAATAAATTAATATTTAAGGTGAAGAAACTGCAATACACATATATCTATATTCATATGTTTCCCATGTAGTTGAAAATTTTAGGTAAAAATCAGATGTTCATTAAGAGACAGCAACAGATCAAATATATCCGCTGTGCACCTGAAATTTTTGAACTGAGATGGTCAAAGGAGTCCGCTTGGCTGGCGGCGATAAGTAACTTTTCTAGGGATTGGACAATAAAAAATTGAGTTTCATGAATGTAAATTGTAGGTCAAAACTGACCTATGACATAATCCCAGGTGCAAAGGGAAGTATAGGCAGCCGTAGCAGAAGCCGTTATAGGCCACAACACAATCGGCACTTAGCAGGAGGCTGTGCAAAAAATCCAGGAAATCACAGGCCTCACGGCAGGGCGAGAGATGGTCTCGTGACCTTCCGGAGCAGCCGCAGCAGGGCAAACTGCTTTGGAATTGATAAACAATCTTGGCATTATAGTGCAACTACACACAGAGCATTTACTACTTAATGTTAGTTACACCAGGCTGTGTTTTTTTTTTGCTGCAAGGGTTCTTTGTCCTATTGTGTGGCTACGAGAGAAGCAGACATTGTAGTAAAGTCGTGCAGCCTGGTGTAGATAGAATTAATTAATTAGAACGATAATGTCACCGTGCATTGCGCAGCTGGTGTTAAGGACTAAAGAAGATAGTTCTTTGTGCCACGTACATGCAGTATACATCATCAGCCCTAAAAAACTTATCCGCATGGTTATTTGAGTACATTAACTGCAGACATTTGTTGGTACAATATTTTGTACTATATTTTTTATAGTTATAGAACGTATTCTGTCTGTACTGCATGTATGTCCCACAAAATAGTACACTGATTCTTCGTTGTATACAATTGTATATATGTTAGCTACATGATGGTTACCTAACCTTAAAAAAGTTACAGGTAGTTACTGAAATGGAAATATGTAGTTGAGTTGTAATAACTTGCTTTCAAAATATGAAAAAATACGAAAATAAAGTGAGTACCTATAGATTTAAATTAATTTCGTTTAGAATAGACTTACTGATGTTTCAAATTAAAGTGCTGTTTTCGTGAGCCACACCGTTCAACAATATACCTGATGTGCAATAATGCGCGTGTTGGGACAATAATGACGCCTAACGCAGACCCAACCGTGTTAGCCCTCTGCAACATACATCACCCGCAGTCATCTGTACATAAGATGTGAACTGCGAACACAAGACATTCCCTAGTTTTTGACACATTACTTGACCAGCACCGGTATGAGCACCACAAAACCTAAGAAAGAAATGAGTTACTACCACAAAAGTGGTCGTCATATTTTCTTTCTGTCGCTGAAGAAATGATGAGTTAGAAAAAAATAAGTTGCAAGGGAATTTAATGCGCAAGTATACTATAATAATATGTAGCTAGTAGACAAAGCACAAAATTGTAGAGTGAGTTAACTGTGGGGTAGGTACCATAGGCGTAGTACTCCAAGGGCAACACTAACGCAGAAAAGGATTGGGTAGGTCCGCCAGGTCGTAGGTATATGCTACTATAACAGCTGAATGAAAATAACACAGAAAATGACTCGGTAAGCTGTATATGTCACTGGACCAGATGAATGAAAATATGGAAAACGACTGGGCAGGCCGTATATGCCTCTGGACCAAATGAACGAAAATAATCCAGAAACGACTGAATATGTGGAGTATTCGTTCAAATCAAAGAGCAAAAAGAAACGCTACAAAAATTACATGCCGATTCACTCAGTGCCCGAAAACAAACAAACAAAATAGATACAGAAAACGGACTTCTACATTCCGAAACCTACTTTTCGACACGTTGCATCACTGCCCTTACAGCATACTTACGTTACTGATCACATGAAGCAAGAAATACAAGACAGCTGACAGTTATCCAATTCCAGCCGGCCCAGGGTGAAAGGTTCATGACAATTTTCCTTGTCTCACAAAAACAGGTAACAGACTCCATGGGAACTGCGGCGACCTATACCTTTCCAGCGCACTCTCCACGGCGTTAACATCGTGAACCACCTACATACCAGGGTAGGTGCACCGCGGGGTGACGGAAGCATGGGGCATATATACTGACAATCTCACGCATACGTTGCATGATTTATACTGCATGTTAAGTGACGTGTGTGCGTGTGTGCTTTGGAATGTTCTGACCGTTCTCAAAAAACTTTCCAAGACGACTCTCTGCCAAAATAATACCGGCAAGGTAACAGCTGTTCTAAGACTGAACGTGTAGCTGGTAATATACAAACAAATCAAAAGAATAACGGAGACATCGTTGAATGGACTACCACAAACTAATATACGGATAAAAAATTATTAGTTTTCATTAAATGCATCAACAAACGTATATCGTTACGTACCTATAGTAAGCAGCATGTTTAGAAAAGTGTAAGTATGCACTCGTTGATATAATTTGATTATATATAAGTAATATAATCAATATCTATATAAGTATAAAATTCTGATAATCTTGCGTGCTTACGTGTTTGTGTGTCACCTTGCACACAATCTCCATAAAAAGATAGGAAGAAATTCCAGCTCTGATAATTTAATAAGATTACATCAATGGGATATGCACCTGAGCTCGGTGGTATATCCACGGTGCTTTCTAAGGCAGCTTTCAAACGTGCTCTGTTCTCCTCGTCCCTTTAGGTATAAGAGACACACTTGAATGGCCTGCGCCATCACATCAGGCACTTATTCAAGCACAAGCAAGTTGGCAGAACCTGCTGGCAAAGCATCGTTCAAAAGTCTGGATGAGACGGATAATTAAGAAGCTTCGTAACTTGGATGCGGATTGCTATATATAAATCATAAGCCGAGTGCAGAATTGAAATTCTAAAATTTTAGTCGCGTGGCCATGAACACTAGCTAAAACGATTGAAGAAAAGCATCAGTCTACTGTTTTTACAGCTAAATGAATATCATCATACATCTACGCTTCGACAGTACTTTTATTTCAGAAAAAATGTTCGTAACTCTGTATTTTAGGACTTTGAAATTCAGCATAACTTACTCCAAATCCACGAATCAAGCAGAAGAAATGGAATACTTAGGATAAGTTTTTAGTGAGTAAACGAGTTACGGACAGTCTAATAATAATTAATGACAGTGACAGCGCTCTCCAGAATAGCAACAAAGCAAAAAAAAATGTACTCGCGATTATTCTAACGAGCACCAAACGCATGCAATTAACAACAGAGGAAGATACAGTGACCTCGAGAAAATAACTGTGGCAAATATGCGCAAGTTTCAAACGACGATCTTCTCGCAAAAATGAGGTAAAAAAACACACGTGTGGAGTAACTGGCACCGCGCAAACTTCACGTTTACGAACTGGACAGATGATTAACAGTTGCAACAATTAACGATAAACTTCCTGCCTTGATACTATCGACTACTGTACTTAAGTTCACTTACGCTTAGCAGCCTATATTTGGATAGCGAGCAACAGGAGCAATGGCATTAGCGCGATAATAAATACACTGATCACATGAGTATTTAATTTAACCATAAATGGCACAGGGGCGTTTACTGTGCTGCCGTGCATTAAATGCCAAGGAAAAGTAGGTCGAAAAAATTAAATCAAAGATCACAAGAGAAAAAAAACTTGAACTGAGAAAATAGACAAAAAACCGTAAACTGCTTCGCGTCTTCACTTCTGAGTACGGCTCACTCGCTAACTTTCACATTTATTCAGATTGAGAAATTAGAAAGAGATTGATAGACTATTCATAAGACTAACAGGTCTATTTCCGGACAGGAGCCAAAGCCCAAGTTCCGGCTCGCTCCCATCTTTTGATGTTATGTCATTAACGTTATACCAACATAAAAAAAATACGGACGTTACTGAAAACAATAATGCAGCCAATGGAACGGTTCTAGAAATATAAGCAGCAGCAGATTGGATGGTGTACTCACTGTTCTGACACTTCACGCTAGACGGAGTACGGTATCCAGCATAGCTATTGGCACAAAATTGCCTTTAAAGTAATTTAGCTATTGGAAACTGGATGAGTCAAGGAGATGTTCGACACTGCGGAGGGTGCTGCTTCCCATATTTGTGTAGCCGATTTTTGTGACTGTCTAGGCTTCAACAGTTTCTGACTGAATTCTGTACTTAGTGCTTACGATGAAGAACGAGAAATATGTTATCTTACTTTAGTCATTAAATTATTTGGTTATCTTCTTTTTGCGGCACACTTATGAGCACTTCATCGTAGCCGGTCACAATTGCAGTCAAGAGCACCAGATGGACAAACGTGCGGACTAGCAGCTGGAGAATTGACCCGAGTTGTCAAAGAGACATCACAGGTATAGCAAAAGGATAGCATGTTAGTTTCTATTATTTAAACATGTTTTTCACTGGAAATATGTACTGTAGGACGCTTTTGGCCTATTTACGCCTATATTCCTATCGTAATGGACAGTGATGCAGTACTTCAAATCGCGACTGAATTTAAATATGATAGAATATGGAGTTAACATTTGCAAGGTAGACGTCGCAAAAATATACCGTATTTATCTTTTATTACATGTTCCCATAGTGATGATGAGAACCTTGGCGTTTGGAACACCGTGGGTCCACTAACGCCAAGTCGCAGTGTTACCTATACAAGTAAATAAATTACTGGCAGCGTATGTAAAACGTACTCTAGGCTATAAATACCAGGTTTGCAGCAACAGCAAAACAGATACGCATAACGTCAAGAAATAAGAGAACAAGACTGGTAATTAAGGAGAACACGCAACAATGCGGAGAATTAGATCGCAGACGAACAGGAATCGCGGTGCAAGGACACATTTAGCAAAATAAAATGTCAAGACTGCAGGAGGCAACCAATGGAGCGCAAGCCACCAAACTGACCAGTCATGCTTGCTTGCTTGCCTGCGACCTGCCTCTAAAGGCTAAACTTGGTCCCAAAATCACGTCTATTTCTCCCCAATATATGGAGGTGGCACTGGATATAAGATAATCGCTGAAAAATATCTGATTGGGAAAGAATCGGAATTCCGAATTAAAAATTTTCGACTGAGAAATGAATCGGAATCCCAGATTAAAAATTTTCGATTGGGAAATTTCACGTTGGAGGATGTTGGATGTCGAACTCATCAGTTCGGTCGGTGCTTTGTGCCCTGGTCGGTTAAGGTTTGGAATTTATTGCCGGCATCGGCTTTCGGTCGTATTTGCCTGCAGGCGTTTAAGTCAGCTGTTAATGGCGTATTGCTGGATTGCCTTTAGCAGCGTTTTCGGGCTTCCCGGTGTTGTAAGATGCTTCATTTGGGTTGTATTACCTGTCCGTGTGAGCTCAAGCGTGAAGTTTTAATAATAATAATCATCAAAAAAATTTTCATTGGAATGCCGGATTGAAAAATTCTGACTGAGAAATGATTCAGAACCCAGGACGACTGCTCTACGACAGCAAAAAGGCTACAAAACACGACTTGGTAAGCTAACCCTAAACTTAATCAGAAACTTAGGAAAGAATCCAATATTATTCGATGCCGCTTCATAGAGACATCGAATAAACAACTCATACAACTTATACAACAACTCATACAAATTTCATAAAAATCCATTCAATATTTTTTGAGTTATTGTGCTAACAAGCATAAATTTAAAAACAGTGACAAACGAACCAACAAACAAACAAACGGATCGTTAAAAAAATTTGGTCATCTACTCTTCATAATATACCTAACAACTCTTGTAAATTTCATAAAAGTCCATCCATGGCTTTTTGAGTTATAGCATTGAGAAAAAGGAAGTAGACAAACAAACAAAAAACCGGATGGATGGATCTTCACCAAAAGTTAATCATCTGTTCCTCTCAACCTACCAAACAATCCCTGTAAATTTCGTCAAAATCGGTCCCCAACTTTTTAAGTTATCTTGATGACAGACAGACAAACCCGACAAAAACATAACCTCCTTGACGGAGGCAATTAAAAGTACTAACAAGCGCCACTAGATGAGGTACTGTACCGTAGCCGAAGCCATAATACTCTACGAAAATTATTGCATACGTCACTTGTTTTCAGTGCAAGATAATAAAAAACTTATATAAAGAGCGAATGCGTGCCTGTGCTGTTGCCGAGCCACACTATACAATCGCACGCGCAACTTATTAACGGTCGTTCGGTTCGCACGTCGTCCCGAGTAGGTACGCGGTGAGATTCGGTAACCAAGATACCTCGGGAAAGTACTCAAGTTGAGGGACCTGTGAGCTGAACGTCCGTTCATATGTTGAGAGTGCGATTGTAAAGTGTGGCCTGGTATAGAATCAGTGAGGGACCTCGGACACCTGGGAAATTCCCAATATAGCTGAGTGGCGCTTCTCCATAGAGGCATCAACTGCGATTTCCGTTGACGTTCGAAACCAAACAGAATACAAAGGAAAGTATATACTCATATATAATACTGCACGTATCATCGGTACAATACTGACAGCCTCCACATAATAAAATACTTCTATTCACTCATGCTGGCCTATTATAGACCTGCAACACGATATGATGAAGCTGCGACTTCTATTGGAGATGAAAGCCGAACAAATTTCAACACTCGAAATATCATAACTATTCTGGGCACAACAGTGTAATGTAGGACCGTCTTAATAGCGAAATAAATAATATCTGTACAGCCTTTCGTAGTGAAGTGAATGCGGCGCTATCTGGGCGACAGGCCGGCGTGTGTCCGCACTGCCTTGGAAATGTCTGTTCGTGCGCAGCTGATCTAGGGCTCAGTACTTGTCAAGATATAGTCGTTTGATGTTGTGCTAAGCTGTGGGCCATGAGTTTCCGTGAAAAATCTAGGATCTCTATAATAGCAACCTTGTGGAACTAATGGTACGAAACAAAAGGGCGTGACCAAAGCACACGGAACTGCCTCGGTCCTTAAGTTTACCCATCCGCTCTGCTTTGCTCTGCTGACCTTCCAGCAGGTCGTGTCTGAGACACTCGACCGGGTGGTGCGGAACACGCGCTGTCCGCATAAAGTTTACCAAAAACTTCGCAAACCGTCTTCGGATTTTTCCTTTTCTACTACAATGACCGACTGGAAGACGGCGCTCCGTTAAAGTAAGTACTGTAATGAACAGATTTCATAATTCTTAATTATTAGGTACAACTAGATGACTGACAACACAGCTCCTCTTTAGTGAAGATTTTGTTCGTCGCACATACTAGTACTGTACTACCAAAAAAGGCTAGGCTTACATACTGTGCGTTTTTATGATATCGCAGATTCCATATTTACCTTTTTTCCATCTAAATGAAGCGCCGACAGAAATTGCTAATATGATAAATGATGAAAAAGATTTCTTAATTATGGTAGCTCTTCATTCTCTTGAAAAACGACGTGCCGACAAACATAGCTAACATAATAACATAGATTTCATATTAAATATATATTTCTCTTAAATGACGTGCCGACAGGAGCCGCTAACATAATGAAACAGTTTTAATATGTATTTTTTTGCATCTTGTGACTAATTTTAGAAGATTTCCTGGAGGTGGGTGAGCGATAAGGCCGTCAGAGCACCAGGAAGCGACACCCAACAAAAGACTGCCGCCGCTCACAAACAATCACTGAAAACGCAACAATGGAAACGGTCCAAGATTTCTCCGCTTCGCG
>LQNS02007216.1:26952096-26980594 GCA_001587735.2 Parhyale hawaiensis
GACACCCAACAAAAGACTGCCGCCGCTCACAAACAATCACTGAAAACGCAACAATGGAAACGGTCCAAGATTTCTCCGCTTCGCGGCTTCATAATGAAGAGGCCAAAGGAAGCGCTGAAAAAACGGGGGGAAACTGGAAAATGTCTCCAAAAACAACAGCGCGCCGCGCAGGTTGCGGCGGCTAAGAAAGAAAACGACGGAATATCACAGAAAGAAGAGAGAACGTCCAACTTTCCAACGCAAAACGTGGCACTCCTTCGATATGACAAAAGAAAAAAAAAAATTGCCTGGTATAGATGTTGTGGTCTTTGCAGCAGAGCGTACCACCGAGCTAAGGTGGTACAGTGGGAAGCAACTTTATCGTTGGGCACGCATATGTTTTCAAACTTGGCCCATATATATGTACATAGTCTATCACACTTCTTAGGCATATTTTAAGCTTTCTTGATGGAGTCCTGCGCGTTAAGACTACATTCTAGTACCTCTGTGTACTGTAGCTGCAACAAAGATTAATATATTTTTAAAGACTTACTGTTCAAAATGAAGAAATTACATTTACTTCTCAGACTATGCTGGGTTTCTTTAGTGTACACAAAATACGCTCGTGTGTATGCATATAAATATATTTAAAATACTGCAAAGAATTTATAATTATTTTTCAGACAATGCTGGATAAGTATAGCACAAAATGCCATTACTATGCGGGACCTACTTATAGTTCATAGGTGATGCATACAAACTAAAAGGCTTACTTTATACGTGCAACACAAACGGTTGGCAGCAGCAGCAGGGTAACTACGAGAAGACTACGCGTAGTTCACAAGGACATCGCCGCGCCCCTCAGTTCACCCAAGGGGTCAAACGTCCAAAGGTGTTATGGCGACAGACCGAGATTGCAGCCGATTTTTTTTTGTCATAGTTTACGTACACGGGTACGGACGTTTAGGAAGAGGTAGGCAATTGCGGCCCTGCCACTTTAGTAGAAAAGCCCGCAGAAATTCCGTACTGTCATGACGTTTTTGACCTCATTGAGGGGCACACACAAACGCCCATCTCTGCGTTTAGGACTACCAAACGTCGCAGGGGCTGATTGTAATTTTATATATTTTTATAAAAATAAGAAAGAAGAAACGATCAATGTTCTGAAGAGAATTTAATGAAAGCTTGATAAAAAGATTATACTGAAAACAAATTAGATTAGCTGGCAGTAGACGGACCAACATGCCCATTCTCGGAGAGCAGCCGCGAATTCGCTCCGGCCCTCTATGAGCTGTTGCCATTATATCAGAATCATTTACCTACTCGAGGATGAAAAGAAGAAGAGACTCAACTCAGCCAGAGCGTTGATGGTGCAGGCACAATTGATTGTTGCAGATCCGCGGAGCTCGCAGACGTCAAGTTAGTTGGGGCATAGAAGATAATGGATTACGGTGGCCTCTAAAGCTTTGGCCGTTAAGAGTTTTTGACTCCCGGAGGAGTTTGGCTGTAGAGGGTGGTACTCCCAATATTTGTCAAAACGATTTTTAAACGCATTTACTGTGTCTACATCGACAATTTCGGAGAGGAGTAAATATATATCCAAAGCTAATGTCGCATCCGGATAGAAGGTAGGTACGCATCATAAAAAAGACGCCATATATTACAGCATTTCCGGCAAATGATAGTTCATGTCTAACAATGCATTTGTTAAACCAGAGGTTCGTGTGTCATTGGTACAAATATGACACAACTCTACCAACAGATTATCTACTGCAGCAATGACACATCTAGAAATAGGTTTGACGTAATAAACTTCATCTACAGATTACAGTGTTACGGATGGCCTTAAAATTTTCAAACAGAATTTACAAGGAAAATACGAAAAAGGTGAATTGTTTCAACATTATTGAATGACATAGGATACCAGTCGCCGGTCAAGTACCATAACAGTTAGGTAGTGTGGTACCACCTCGTTCTCGTTGCAACGAAAATTTACATGAGCAAATATGACTTAGGATCAAGTTTACAACATCAATCCATGAATCGGACAGTTTTGCTGCTCATTGATAGTCACAGAAGACTTGGTACAGCTAACTAAAATTTACTGCATTTAGAAACCACGCATATGTTATTACCTATCACTGACAACTGTCAGTATTATAACCTCAGGCGTCAGACGTACGACAAAATGTGAAGTATCAATTATCGAGCTCTATTTCGTTGTGGGTAATATATGAGTTACCACAGTAGGCGGAAGCGAAGCAAAACGAAGAGGTATAGGTAACAGTGGTGAGCGGCTGTCAGACTATAGTTGCGGGAGTTGGCAATATGCTTCGAGCTGCAAGTTTCCTCGAGGATTGTAGTAAAGTGTGGTTAGCATACGTTTACTAGTTTCTATCTAGCTATAAAGCGCGCAATATTTAAAGGCTGCAAAGTTCCAAATGGCCTTTGGGACACATTGGGAACAAAAAAAAAAAAAAAAACCGCCGTTATATTGAGGATCGGCTGCAGATAAAAATTCTCTGGGACGAATTTTTGCTCACCAGAAAGAAATTTTAAAATGGTACCGTGTACATGAAGCGCTAGCAAAAAATAAGTATCGTGTGAAACGGTGACCTGCAACGAGGAGTAACTAGGAAACGTTAGAATGACAGCTGCGAGGTCCCTAGAGTTGATCTTTTCATGTAACACGAAATAATTTTATACGGTGCAACGAAAATGGTTGGCCGTAAATTAGAAGTACAAAATTTGCTCTCGAACTGCTTTTTGCAGCTTAATGAAAATTTTCTAAGTGATACCACGTAAATGGAGGCTGGCTGTATATTAGCACTGTTTGAAACAATCATTTTGCCTAGTTTTTGCAACGTGCAAAAAGAACGATTAAAATGATACTGTTTACATGAAGAACTAGCTCATTGTATCAATTGGGAACTTTTGGTGTGTAAATGGTAAAGAGTTATCAGCCATTTAGCATTCTATTTCTGCGCGCGCGCAGCGCGTGTTAATCGATGTTGTTATGTACACTAGTGATATGTTTTCCTAGAAGAACACAGTGGTCAATTATGCCTTAACAGCGGTAATTCCGGCCCCTCACTTGTGTTAGGATGTTTCCCGGTCTCTAAACAGAGATCAATCGCGAATTGACGCATGGCGTTCCTCATGGAGTATGAAATTGAATACAGATTAAACTACGTCTGTGGTTGTCAGTCGGTCTCGCACTCGGTTACCTCCGCATCCCTCACTCAAGATAGGTGTCATTATTCTGTAGGGGTCAAGCTCTCTTGAGATACTTAGGGTCCTTTTCCCTGAAAAGCTCGCGTTTGAGCGCACATGGGGCATCTAGTTTCACGTGCTTTTAGGACGGTTGGGATTCTGCGTAAGGTTCACGCTGTGCTTGGTGACGTTGGCGTATTCCGGAGGCGTTTCTTCGCTTTTTTTTTTTGTCTTCGAGGTTCGGCCGCAGGTAGTTATCTTCTACTACCTGACCGAATTAGCTATGGCTGAACTACGTTAACGTAGTTCAGCCACGACGTAGCTGTGCCAGTCGGTTGTACCCAGAATAATTTGGTAGACTTATCCCATAGACGGGGAGTTGCTCTCCTCTACATGTTTATAAGGTGTCGGAATAGTGAGGGCCATTGGCTGCACTTCTCTGTGAACCAGCTCCTATAGGTTCTTTGGACGAAACACGCGAGCGGCGTCTGTGGCCCAGTCTTTTCCTTTAGGAACGGTTGCATGCCAAACTCGTCAATTCGGTCGGTGTTTGATAGCCGTAACAGGACTGGCAAGGATTTCGTTTCCGGGATCCGTGTTCAGTCGTGTAGATGTGTAAGCGTTCAAATTGACTGTGAATACTTTTTTGATGGATTCTTTTTCGCAACGCCTCGGGCGTATTGGTGTTGTTCTCTGCTTCATTTTGTGTCATTCCTGTCCTTTAGTGTCCTGACACAAATCTTTAATATTAAAATTAATAGTAGCTATATTAGCAAAATTGGGCTCACGAAGCCCCCACCTCATCTCGCACACGTACACGCGTCAAGGCTTCAGCAGACCGAACAGGCAGGAGCTGGTGATGAAGGTCTCGTCACACAGGCTACATGCAGAGGCTTATCTTCAAACTTGTTCTATAGAATGAAGGCTCGAAAGCGCCAATCGACTGCAAAATACAAGTTTTGCTTCTCTAGTTGCTGCTTTTTGCTTTTGATTTTATTTGAATGATTTTTTGCTTGTACCCAGCACAGCACTCAAGGTTTCGTTACACTCCTCTGGTGCTTGCTGAGTGGCACGACTACCTGCTGGACGTGCTCGTATTGGCTTAATATCTAATGACTTTTAAAAAATTAATAGTCACATATTAGGCATTTACACTAAATAGTATTTTCGTGGCAACAGCAGACTGAAATGGACCGAATGGGTCTCTTGCTCGGAATGGGGTTACATGGATTAGTGACTTCACTTCTCTGCAACCGTCAACAATTCAACAAATCCCTGATGATAACTATCACCTGCATTCTTAAAAAGAAATTACCCAAACAAATTTAAGACCCAGCAGCAAAACTGCGGTCTAAGTTTTATACGGTGACCCTGATTTGTGATAGGGTGTTAGCATTCTAAAACTTTTCAGGTATTCTTTTCGTGTCCTTCGTTCGCTCCGCCCGCTCAAAAACTAGCATTAATTGCCTTGATGTTTGATCAACGTACAGTATAACTACGGATCTCTGCATCTTGCGAGAGCTCCTTACCAAGCTATACAGCGAATATGAGTAGGTATCTAAAACTTTTGTTCTAACGACAACAAACATGTTCGTCAGTTAAATTTAAACATAGTGTAGTTGGAAACAAAAACTTTGATAAGATATAGTCGAAAAAATAATAAATTTCATAACTAAATTTTTATTATAAGAGTTGTAAACTAGAAGTGCATTTCGTAATTATGGAAAAAATATAATTATATCGTAGTCGAAAACAAACTTCGAATTACATAGATGAAAACAGATATTCCATATCAGTTATTATATGATTTGAAACTAAGATTTACTAGCGAGAACGAGCCAAAATCTGACGGCCACAAACGAAAACTGACACTAAATTTTGACTATAATCTTTCAGAATTCAATGGAAGCTTTGATTTAGATTCAGATATTAATATATTTTTATGAACTAGAACGCTTCGTGGCGTAAGATCATCACCCGCGGTGCGGGCAAATTCAACGAAGTCATTTTTGATGGCCAGCAAACCCTATTTTCTTAAATGGATGCGGTGTCCACCAAGGTTAGCGAGCTACGCCCCTAGTATAATACCTCCTTAATAATAACAGAAGGAAAATGGAACGCCTCGTGTCTTAAAACGATCTGCCGCGGTGGAAGAAAATTCAACGCCGTCACTTTTGAAGGCCAGCTAAGCCTAGCTTTTTGGCACAGGTCACATCTATGTCATCCCACTAAACTCCCGAGAAAAAATTTTGAAGATGGCTCTCAACTCCATCGACCACTTAATTATTGGGTGGACAGACAAATATATACATTTACGAACTTAAATCTTTAACGAAAATATTATCACCTCTCACACTTCGTTCGCGGATGATAATAACCCCTCTCGGATTCAGACGGTATTATGCATTCACGATGGATTAGGAAATTTCAGATTAACGGAAAGCCTGTCAAAAATTATCAGGAGGGGATTTAAATGCTACAGTTATAAAGAGGATACTTTCTGTCAGTTTCTGATACTTGAAAATGAAAAAGTCAACCTCAGTGAGTTGGAGAAATCCCAGTAGGGGAAACAGTTTAGAGTATCAGGTGGGGAGAAGGAGGAAAACTGAAACCAGGAATCAGCAGAGCGACTATCAAGCAGCAGTAAAATAACGATGAAGGCCACAAGAAATAGCCAAGATAATGACTAACCTAAAAGCGAAAGCACCAAATGATCAAATGTATATAACCATTTACAGCGGCAGCGATAAACTTATAATGAATGTTGAAAGGATAAGGTTAAACAGGTTAATTATTGAAAGATACACATTATTCAGTATGAAATATATACATAAAGTTTCAAGACACTGTAATAAAGAGCGTTGTGCATTCATTATATATTTAAATATTTCGTGCCTCCTAAAGCAAAAAGCCAGAGAATTAAATCTAGTGTACAACGGGAGAAGTTCCGCAGGATTGGAGACTAGCTAACGTGATACCGATACATAAGAAGGGGGACAAGAAATTCCGCAGGATCGGAGACTAGCTAACGTGATACCGATACATAAGAAGGGGGACAAGAAAAGCCCCAGCAACTATCGACCAATCAGTCTTACATCGGTCGTCAGCAAAACTAACGAACGCCTCCTGAAAAAGCGCATCACTGACCACCTGAGGATGCATCAGCTCATATCCGACTCCCAGCATGGCTTAAGAAATGGAAGAAGCTGCTTAATTAGCAAACCTTCTGGACTTTTTCTCAAAAGTTACGGATATTAAAGATGAAGAGAAGGGTGTAAACCTTGTGTATCTAGACTTCCAAAAGGCTTTTGATAAAGTCCCCCATCAACGGCTAATGAAAAAATTGGACGCCCATGGCATCCAGGCAGACTATTTACGATGGATCGGGGAATGGCTTACGGGTCGGCAGCAGCGAGTGAAGTTTGAAGGAAAAACGAGTGACTGGACGCAGATATCATCAGAGGTTCCACAAGATAGCGTGTTTGGCCCACTTTTGTTCTCAATTTACATCTGGATCTGGATCTATACATCAGTAGCAAAATCAGTAAATTTGCGGATGATACAAAACTATGTCATCCTGCCACGAGAAGAGCCACGCTCCAACAAGACCTTGACCACCTCATGGAATGGAGCACAACGTGGCAGATGAGCTTTAATGTCGATAAATGCTCAGTAATGCACGTAGGGCTCGTGAACCCTTAACTCCATTGAAAACGAATGGAACGGAATTGGCTCCTGTCACCCAACAACGGGACTTGGGAATCACTATTACAGACAAACTACAACACAGTCAGCAAGTGGACAAGAGTGTGAAAATGTCAAGCAGAGTACTCGGATTCATCACCAGAAACTTCGAATACAAGTCCAAGGACATCATCGTTCCCCTGTACAAAGCATTAGTGCGGCCACACCGTATTCCCATCGTCATCGTTCTTACGGTGGCGATCGATAGCCATTGTACCATCGAGATTGCCATCGTAGCATAATCGGAGATGCCGACCTCTGGCTACTTCATTGTCACAGTCTGCTTTATTTGGTTTTAAAATTTTCGAAAGATATAAGCGCAGTGAAGTTTACCTCGGCAACACGTCACTCCAAATTCCGCACATCCAAAAATTAACCAGAAGATAACTTAAATTTTCAAATATATAAGGAATAGTGGACAGAAATTGCTCTGTGCCTCAACCCTACGGCGAATCCGTGCTATGGATAACCTAGTTATTAGTATGAGTTATGTCAAGGCTTACAGCGTGACTGAAAACGGAAAGATTAACAGAAAGAAATAAATAAACAGACAGAACATCGGTTTAATTACGAAGTTCAGTTCTGGTAGCCTGTTAGGACGAAATGAGGTTTGGAACTCATGTCGATGCTATTTTAAACCTATTTCACCAGAAGGACAGGCAACTACTTCACTTTTTATGGACGTGCAGTTGTGAAAGAGACAGTTTATACCTAGAGTCTAATTTCGTATAATGCTCATTAGTAACCGAAACAAACAAGGTAATTCGATACGTGAAGATAGAAAGAGAACACAGGCCATGCGGTATGCAGTCATATCGAAAAGGATTACTAGATTTATTACACTGAATCGCAAATCTAAAAAAAAGACTGGTATAGTGACGAGGACAAATATTGGAAGATCATCAACAACCTATCCCATGACACTCGGGTGCGCACGTTTTATTAATAATGATGATGTTAATAATAATAATAATAGAAATGAAAATGATGAGGCTAAAATAATAGCAATAGTAATAATAACAACGACAAACTGAGAAGAAGGAAAAGTACCGTGACCTTGCCATCGAGCTCCAGAGACTGTGGCAGATGATGGTCGACGTCGTTCCAGTGGTCATCGGAGCTCTGGATGCAATGTCCAAGAATCTCAAGACAGCCCTGCGAGAGCTGAAGTGCGGCCATCTCCATCCAGGAACCCTCCAGAAGAGCGCTCTGCTTGGAACAGCGCACATCATTCGTAAAGTGCTCTGAGCCTTAGGTCACGGGATGTGACCCGGCGCCAGAGTGTAGAGCTGAATATCGCTCAACCGATCCAATTTGGGTCGTGAAATCCCCTCAATAACAACGACAATAGCAATAATAACTATGGAAGCAGTCCGAGAGCGCGAACCTTCGCTAAGCAAAACTGAAAAATTCATATTGGTGCTGTACACAGGATTCGGTTCGATCGTCACCAAAGTTTGATCATCTGTTCTTCGTAACACTCCTAGCAGTTCCTGTAAATTTCATGAAGCTCCATCGATAAGTTTTTCAGTAATGCTTTGACAAACGGAGGGATAAGCGGACACGTGGACCAACTGATCATCACAAAAATTGGTCGTCCGTGTCGCGTAACATTCCTAACTATAGAGTTCCTGCAAATTTCACATGACTTTGTCAGTCCTGCTGCTGACAAACGAGAATACAAACAGCCAAATGGACCGGCAGATCATCATCAGAATTCGATCATTTGTTTCTCTATTAATTTTACCAGTTCCCTGAGCATTCATGAAGATTCCTTCAAAACTTTTTGAATTATATCATTGACGAACAAGTAGTCAAATAAAGGCGAACAAAAACATAGCCTCCTTGGTGGAGGTAATATTAATAGTAATAAAGATAATAAATCGCATACTTTTGGTGGATATACAAACGCAGTAAAAGTAAAATCTTGGCGTGGTTACAGGCACGATCCGTTTTGTGAGTTAGTATAATATTCTTTTGTCTGTCTAAAGCAACGCAAGTCTCCAGTTTTTATCATTTATAAAAGCATATCAGGCATTCGTCCTTGCTGCGTCGCAATGCCGGAGACCCTGAGCGAGCCAAACAGGGTGGGGCGTCCTGAAGCTCTTCTACCTCCCCAACCCCCTCCTCCATGACTATCTTTGTATACCACGCTGTATGGATTTGGACCAGTATTGCGATCACGTGACTGCTTCGGATGCTAACAAAACCTAGTGTGACGTCACAGCCCATGCCGTTTCTGTCTGCGGCTCAGGTCGAATTCAGCCAATCTATAGCTAGCTACGCTATGCAATTACAACTGCATGGCCCCGGGATAGTGTTGGGCTTATCTTAGAGTACGTATTAGATTAGAATAGGTGCAGTTAGTCAGGAAACGGTTAGGCTAGGTTCAGTTTCGCCAGAACAAGCGCTTAATCGTACAGGAACGTATAACATAGCTATCTGAATATCAGGTAGCCTAGGCGATATATGCCAACAGACACCGATTGCTTTATACTGACTGGACCGACAGCGAACAGTTCACGTTTCGAAACAACACTGCAGCATGTTCACTTTCAGCGACAAAATTACGTCAGTGCACAGATCGTCGGCTATTTTTCAACATTAATTAAGACAAGAAGTGGGGGGCAGCCCTTTGATAACAATTTCTTGTTCTTAACTATTCCCGACCTAAAGCCCCATTTTGAAACCATTAGCTACGACTAGTAGTCCCGATCCATTTATTGTAGGGTTTACGTTAAGTAAGTACACCAGTGGTATAAATTTAGGCCGGGGTGTAAGTTGCTATCGCTATTCCCAGTGTAATTTACGAAGGCTTTTCGGGAAAAAAGTAAAAAAGGGACGCAGGTCATGGCTTAAAATTTTTGGGTTGAAGATAGCCCAAGGACCCCAGTCCAAAAATTAAAAAAAAACTCACAGGACAAGACTCGCAAAAATTAAATGGGCTGAACCCATGCTCTGTTTGAGACCATCATTCTTCCCGGTCATTTCTGAGCTGACATAGCTTCAACTTGTGCTCGGCGCGTATCATGGATACGTTGTTCACTTTCCATGGAATAAGCGCAACCAACACGCACTTCACTTGAGGGGGTTCACACGCTTGTTTCACCACAATTCACTTACTATAGCAGTTAGGTCAGACAATAGAGCTCGCACTTGCAGAACTGTGACGTCACACGAAAGTGTATCAGATAATAGCGTCACTCCTTCTGCGGCCGTGCATCCTGGGTAATGGGTAAGCTCAAGACCGAGGCATCTTGGGTAATTTCCACGTACGTGAGAGAGGCGAAGTGTGTGTCGCGATTGCTTATTAAATAAACGTAGGTAGAATTGTTCAATTGCAGTTTATTGTGCTTTCCATGTATGTATTGTATAATATACTACTTTAAGACCTGTTGTAAAGCAAAGTATTCTTAGTGAACTAAAAAAGTCTAATTTTGTCTTTTCAATCCCATGCGAATCATTCAGTTTCGAGCGAAGCATTCGCTTCAATTTAGGTAAACATTTTCGGATATGATTTGCTCAGTTCTTTTTATGGCGCTAGAAATCAAGATGTAATACAATACATCAAATCTATGGTCTATATTTTTTTACTTATGTAATTAAGTGCATGGGTAGTTCCAATTTGAGTTAGTAAAATGATAAACAATTGGTTGAAAAGTCTTTCTGGTATACTGTAGTACAACGAGCCGTCGCTCACTGCCTCAGCTGCTGACATCAGAATAGTGACACTGTGGTCGCTCATTCGCTGAAACTGACTTCAGCCTGGAGGTCGCTGATTGGCTGAAATTGGCCCCGGAGTGTTCGCTTAGAACTGACTTAATTATCTGTAGTAAATGAACTGTGGTTTCACGTTCGGCTCTCTCAGTGCTAAAATTAATCATTCCAATTTTGAAGAGATCTACAAAACTTTACTAGTAACACTGTCTTAGCATTCTTCGTAAAGATTTTAACAGGTAAATTAGTATTTCCATTTGTTATCGGTAAAGACATGAAATTACAAATTAAATATTAGCAGGACATGAGAAACTCAGAGTAGCGAAATAAAAGTAATAAATGATAAAGTAATAGATACCGTAGACATTACCAAGCTTCACATGTACCACCCATCACTAGCTGCGCTAGTGAAAGTTCAAGCAAGCAAGAAAATCACACACGAAGTCATCGCCGCAACGAAAGTTGTAACTGCGTCATCATGTGAATATTGTGACGGCCACGGTAATGCATCGTGGGAGATACTTATGCGCGAAGTAAATTTTGTACCACTGGTGAATTTTGTGCGTAAAGTGACTTTGTACTTAAGTGAATATTGTCCGTAATGTGAATTTTCGAGGTAAAGTGACTATTGTATGTACAATGAATTTAGTACGTGAAATGAATTTTGTGCAAGTGAATTTTGTACATACGGTGCATTTTGCACGTAAGTTCATTTTTATGTAAAGTTACTTACGTACGTAAGGTAAATTTGTGCAGCATAGGGGACGAATTATAGAGCTTATCCAAAATGTAGGGTGTGAACAGCAGTCAAACATGGATATGATTTAAATATATCCTCGTATTGACGCAGGGCAGTGATAGAACTGGAATGTTTAGAACACGCGCACACGAACAATCTGAATTAGACTGACAAAATACTGTGAGTAAATGCAAAGTACTATAGGTGATACATGTACAATGCAGTGACGGATTTTTAATTAAGATACATTCAAACTAAGTAACGGACTGTAAAAGAATAAAACAATTTGGGTGAAGGACAATGGAATATCTAGCAATAATGCAATGCATTTAATTCAACGTAACTTAGATAAGGAAAATTAAACTAAATAATAAGATAAAAATACACGCAATACAATGATTAAGACGAATATAATAATTAATTTCATTAGCTACATTTCTCATTTTCACAATAATAAACGCAAGACTTGAAACTAGCATATAAATATTAGAAATATGCATTTCTCAGTAAGCCACTGGAGTAATAACTTAATATAAAGGATAAATCGCCGCGGAATTTATAAAAAATATAAACTGAATAGATAATAGCAATAACATGGACAATTAAAACAATAATAGGTACTACAGTCCTTAATTATCCTGCATGCATACGTTGGATAAATTATGAGCTCGGATTAGCCATTTTCGGATCGAGAGGAGACGAAGCCCAGGCTCCGATCCGCTCCGAGCTATTGCCGTTATGCCAAGATATACAAAAATCACGACCGTCCAAGGGAACCCGCAGCCAATGGATGACCAAAAAACGACCAAGTGCAGCAGATTGGCAGGGGTGCTGACACGTTACGTAGCTTCACATACGCATTGCAACAGTAAAAAACTTTCTCTGGTGGACGAGGCACTTAAAAGTTGAATGAGTCGTGAGAGTAGGAGTTCGAAACTGCGGAGGGTGCTGCTCCCAGTACTCATCTGAGCTGCGACAAGTTTCGAGGCAAGGTTATGCTAAATTGTTACTATGAAGTATACGTACACGTAAAACTACTCGTACATAAACTGTCTCGGAGACGAGCATCATAATTTTTCGTCGAAGAATCCCACATACTGTCGGGACTTGGTTGTAGTCATTCGGGTACTTGAATGTTTTTTCACGTTGCCCCGTGAGTCGTCTTGTCGTTGCTGGCGAGATGCAAGACCAAGATCCTGGAGGTGAACATTCACTAACGAGGCTCTCAAAGTGCATTCAGTTTTAGAATTCTGATGATCAAGAGATAAAAAAAACGTTCAGAGGTATGAAGCGGATGAAGCACAGAAAATAATACAAAACTAAAATATAGTGAAAAGAATACAATGATACTTGGATACCTAAAATACGAATGAGACAAACTGTTACAAAAATATTAGATAAAATATAATAAAATTCGAAAGTAAAACAAACTTATAAAGTAAAATAAAATTACCAAATAAAATAGCATTAAAAAATAAAATTACAAAGTAAGAAAAACACAACTAAAAACAAAACTAAAATGTTCGAGATTTACGCGCAGGTCGGAAGAAGCACACTGTGCACCCAACGGAAAGAGTGCCGAGATTTCATGCTCGGTATACGCGCATGACCGCCATGCGAGGCCGGTGGCGAAACGCATGACGACACTCGCCAGTCACCGGCGACAGCTCCCATATTTACGCTCAATTTGCTGCCGCTGCTCCAATGTTTGCCACCAAGCATGGGAGTAAAAATTAGAACCATAATGCGGCGTTTCCCTGAATTAATCGTATACCAACCTCGACCCTGAGGATGCCAGAGGTCGGCCTCCACGAACGCCCAACTTTTAGAAACACTATTTGATTCCAAACAATGCAAGTGCTTAATTCCTAAGCAATGGGATTCATAAAGTGATATTCACAATGATAAAAGACATTATTTTTAATAAAGGCTACGAATCCCTCTTCCTACACACCTATTATAGCGAAAACCATGCACAATGGTTCGGAAATTGCCTACTAGTACTACTATATACCTCGACTCGGCCGCTAGGTGTGGGAACACGTTCATTCAATATAGGTACATAGTAGTAATACAAAATTTACTAGCGCATCAGGGACACAATGTCTATATCGCGCCGAACTATTCCTGTGGTTTAACACAGGCTCGTGCGCCACTAGGATGCGTTTTGAATGACCAATGAATTTTGTTTCGCTTTTCTCAGAGTGGTCAGTGCGCTACCAACAGGAAAAAAGGCGCAAGTTGTTCATCCCCAACCCCCGGGCATGGCTGAACGCTTCTGCTCAGCTACGCCTCACAGGAGAAGGAAACGAAAAACAAGAAGGTAGAAATTTAGTGGGAATAGGTCGGCCACCTCGATCAGCGGCCCACCTCCCGAAACAGAATGGGAAGTATTGAGAGCCTACCTAACTTTACAAAACTTATCTCGTCAGCAGGCCCTGCGGCAAGCTGCAATATCTCCTGCCGAAAAGGTACTAGGACCCTTGGGTGCGTGAGGCCCAAATATATTGTGGTAGGGAAAGGGTCCGCCAGAATATAGGGCCTACCCCTGAGGCCTACATTCAAAATAAAGAACAACTTTACTATTTACTTGGGTGTCACAGTTAAGATATATTTTCACTACTATGTAATAATATTGCGTACTACAATGATTAAAGAGTTGCAACGTTTTGCCCCACGCGCATCCAGGATACATACACTGATGGCATAGTTTATCGGCCTAACTGATTCCTACAATAAAGAATAACGTAGAGGTACAAGAATAATATCAATAGAAATGAACACTACAAATGAAAAAATAAAGGAATATAACATTGGAGGTGTTGAAACCGGGGGAAAATATCAAGAACCATTTCGTGGCAGTCTCAGAATAGTATTAAATTAAAAGCTAATCGGGAATTTAGAAGGTTTCTACTGTACAAACAAATTTTCATTCTCAGTTGAAATTTAAGAAGTAAATAGCATTACCCTTATTCGAGGCGTGGCTGATACAATTTGTTGCTTCCCGTATTTTTCACAGCATTCACTGCAATTTAAATTTAATATTCTACGATGATTTCAGTGTTAGTTTCAACACTGCGAAACTCGCCGTCTTTAATGGTATTTTAAACTCATATTCCACAACCATCTGAAGTTTGGTTTTTAGAATTTATGGGAACTTTCATACTTCACTGCAATTGCAAATTAAATGTTTAATGATATTAGGTTTGGTTCGTATAATTTCGTGCTGCTCTATTTCTTCAACTATCACCCTGGTCGCAAGTAATGGCTACTTGACCTGCAAAAGCTGAGAGACGCAGGAACGAGACGCAGGAACGGCGCCCATTTCCTCGCCCCGTCTCACGATCGGGCCGAAAATGTCCAACACTGACGGCAAAACGAAACGGAAATCGAGCGCGAAACTGAGAAAATAAAGCGAGCAATGGAGCATTTCAGAGGGCAACAAACAAAGTCCGGGCGAAGAAGGTCAAATTTCCACAGTAAGCCACGGCCTCAAGCTCGTAAATGTCAAATTCTTTACGCCTGCTCAAAACCTTCTACGTGCAACGATGAATTTCCCTGGGCCGATCCCCTTCTGACGGCCGCCTGCCACGGCCGAGCTGGAGGGTTAACGGCCAGTACGGTAACTCATATGAATATTTGCTTCAGAAATCAGTGCGTCAAAAACGTTAATTTATTTTCTGTGAATCCAACTCTCAAACAGAATATGTTACGTTATAAAGTATGACAATTTGCCAGAGGGCAAACTATTGCAGCATCTGCATCGGCAGTAGGGGCGACGAATGTAAAACTTTGCTAGAGAAATCAGTCATGTTAAAAGGAGTAAATTTTTCTTGGGATCTATCTCTTATGTCAAACTGGAGCAGTACTGGAGAGAGTAGGTGATCCATATGACTAGGTAGTGCTATAGAAATCAAAGGAAGCTCGGAGGCGTTAGGCTGTTTTCTTGGCTTCCACTACTCATACAGACTAGAGCACTCTGAGAGCGCATACCTCCGCCAAGCAAGGCAATGGTTATTAAAAACTCTACTTGGTTTTGTAATTAAAAGCTCTACTTGGTTTTGAAACTATAATTTCTTTTGTATCAAGACCAAAATTGCATCATTTGTGCCTTTTGACATTTAGGCCTTATAACAACTTGTATCATTTTCTTGAAGATCCGCCCATAACTTTTTGAGTTATGCTGCTGATAAACATTCTAACAAACATTAATCAAACACACAAACAGACCGAGCGATCATCACCAAAACTTAATCATTCAAGTCTTTTAGCATTACTAACAATTCCTGTAAGTTTCAAAACGATCCGTTCTTAACTTTTAGAGTTAGTTGCTAACAAGCATAGAAGTAAGTACAGAGACAAACAAACGATTCGACAGACCATCACAATTATTTGGTAATTCACTCCTCGCTATATACTCAACAACTCATGAAAATTTCATAAAAATCCGCTCGTAACTTTTTTTATTATGGCATTAAGAAAAACGAGGTGGACAAACAAACAAACAGACGGATGAGCGGATCTTCACCCAATGTTAGGTAATCATCTATTCCTCCTAATATACATAACAATCCTTGTAAATTTTGTAAAAATCAGTCTATAACTTCTTGAGTTATCTAGGTAACACACGTAACACACAAACAAACAAACTCGACGAAAACATAACTTCTTTGGCGAAGGTAAAAATATCACACTCCCAGGGACGACAATGGACCAAAAAGCTTCAGTACAGGACAAAGCGGACGACTCATATTTACAGCAAGAATTAATTAAGGCATAACTGCATTAGTCACTGATTTCCTCTGCACCCATTTCTCGAAGAGAAAATTTTACGTAATTAAAAAATATCATTTGAGTTAATTAAATGAGCGTTGTTTTAGAGACACAAACTCGTTAAATTCAATAAAAATGATCTACTTTGTTATATCTCAAAATGCAAAGCTTGTACTTGCATTCTCGTTCAATCACACAGAGCGGGTGGAACCAAATTCAGTACAAGGAAGAATTAGCTTAAGGGTCCTCAATAACCAAACGTTTGCTCCAATAGTTTAATATACATAATTAATTTCAGTAGCTCCAAAGTTCCCACTATGAGCAACGTTAGAAGTAGGTAGTGAGTGTAATATATCATGCTTACAGTAATGTGAGTAATTCAGGGAGAAATATCACGGACAACGTAACATGAGCACTGTGGGCCGAACCTTGCAGACGCCGACAAAAACAGCTGCGGGTTTGGATACGGTGACGGACGGACGGAGTATGTATGCAGGCAGCAAGGACACATGCATGATGCAATGATGCAGCTGCTGAGTGTAGTGGAAGAATGTTCGTATAACCTTCACTGCTGAGCAGCTGAACCATCTCACGCTGGCTATAAACTCGCTATAAAACATCAACATTAATGGCTCTGATCGAAATGTATGTAGCTTATGCATTAGTAAGTGTGTCGTCTGTCAACCTCGAGAAGCACTGGCTGACAACACCAGTGAGGTTGACCAAAATATATAGGGCATATTTTAAATTTGCCAAGGGCTGTTGGCCAACCTTGGCTTGGAGGCCAAAACAAAGTAACTTTAGTACAAACTGATTTATGACACAACTAATTACCATATCGCTTTTAAAGACTAACATAATCAGGGTTAACCGAAATATAGGATATATCTACATACGAACGCTACAGTAGGTAGTAGGTACCTTTTAACGTCGGCTCAAGGTCAAAAACAATGAAATTTGAGAGTTAACTATAAGCTAACTGACCCACAGCCTTATAATCCCTTCAGTACATACTGTAGGTAGGCACACGGTCCATTTGTGTATATGACAGTCACACCAAATAGTCTTCTTGTTGCGGGATAGTACAAGTAAAATACGAAAATGTGAAGCTCGGTCATAATTCGTACGATGTAGCCATGGGTAATTTCCTGGCTTAGATCCAGAGAAAAACATTTGACACACAAACCGCTCAATTAAGAAATAAGTATATGCACATAGGTATACCTTAGCGCTAACGGCCATCACTTGAACAACTTTGGTAAAATTGAGCTATAGCTCAAAGGGAACTTGTACATGCAGATGTAGTAGTAGTAGTAGTAGTAGTAGTAGTAGCAGTAGTAGTAGTAGTACGACTCTGACTACGCGCACGCATTGCCATCAGTACGTTAATCTACCGATGTGTGAACGGCAAAAGATCAACATCAAAATGTACATAAACTTTTACCCAAAAGGCTCTATATTTTTAACATTGATGTACTTTGTCAAGGTATATTAAAACTGCTTTCTAAATGCTCGGCGCCCCAATAAACTAAACAGTTCAGTAAATGTTACGCCCCATGCAGGTCTCGGAGGCACGGTGGTGACCGCACGGCCAGCAAGGTCAGACACCGTGTGAGGGGCTCCCCGAACTGGACGACTTACGGGGTCCCCTGAGGGCGGGAGAGCTGCGCACGTCTCCAGCAGCAGGCAGCCATGAGGGCTGGGGGCTACAGCCTTGCGGTGTTGCCGTCAAACGGTGCTGGTAAAATATTGCCAGATGAACTACGAAGCGCTTATAGAAACTAGAAGTTACTGCCCAAATTTACTTCCTTGCATTTAGGCACATTTTAAGAATATTTTCATGTTTGGAGAAATTTAGCCAGGGCAAATACACGGTTATAAGCTACAGTGGCATTAACTGTCATACAAAACCGAAGCGAGCAACTTAGAGGATCGAACTGGTCATGACGCTTAACAATTTGAACCTAAAGTAACGAAACAGCAAGTCTCTTCAGTACCTATGTCTCTAATATAAGCGCTGCATGTGTTTATTTTGCGCATTTAAGAAACCCAAGTATCTACACGCTGGAGATCTGGCGACTCAGCCGTTACTTTAGCAACTGTGGCTGGAGGCGAGGGCGGTGCCACCAGGTAGCGTATAAGTAACCTGAGGGTTTGGTACCTCAGCCTCGCCTGGCTTACGTATCAGGAAACATGCACTGTTCGTAATAACGAGCACTAGTAATGAACGGGCCTGCGTGGTCTCAACAAATTACACGTGTGTAAAGACAAAGGGTGTGGGACAAAACGAGGTCGTATATGTAAAGCCCAATGCAGACGAGAAGCTAGGATTGCGACAGTGGCATTTCGCCCACAAATAATCCATCAAACTCGGCGAAGAAGTTGCCTGAAGAGCGAGTTCAGCAGGATGAGTCAAGGCGAATCTTCTTCGTAGCATTCGAGCAATTCAAAGCAACGTACAGTCCAGTTTTCCCTGTTTATCTGTTGACTACTATGGTATGCAACGCCTCCTTTTTCTAAAACTTTACGTTAAATGGCGAAGATTGCAACCGCAATGTCAAAAGTATAAATAAAATGCATTTGTCTCCAGGTTACAACGATGATAGCCATAGAAAACGTATATCTCAAAATTTTATCTACAAACAAGATAGCACAAGACATTCAGTTGCTGAGTATTATGTACGCTGAATAAAAAAGGGCTTGTAAACAAGCAAAGGAATTTATTAAATTAATACTTACAATTTCCTAATCATGCATACTAAAAACTTTACCCTAAGAGATTGCAATTGTGAGAACGTTTCCCTCACTACGTGTGCCTTGAAATGTCGTGCCAAGCTTGACGATCCAACAATTTTGTCAGATCGAAATCAGCAAAAATGTCGCTCGTCTGCCTACAGCTTAAGAGTTTTAGCTTTTAATAAATATAACAACGCACGTGCGTATTTGAACCAGAAGGTATCAGTGCAAGTACTCATGTAAGCATTCACCGCAAGGACTAACACAACTTAGGTACTTGTATACTCTACCAGTTTTCATAGTCATAGATTTATTATAAGTATTCTCATAAACACATACCTATGCCAGTTTAGGTATATACAACAGTTAAATGTAAACGATACTCTTATCCATGCATAATAATATAATACGAATTAGTGGTAATTATTCAAGTATTTATTAATAATTACCGAGGTGAAACAAGCACCGATTTACAAATGCTACTAATAATTGTACTTAGAACGATAGAAGTAAGTTATGAACGACTTTTTAAATTATTGAGAGAGGCATTTATTTTGAACATTGAACCACTGATATACAAAAATGCGGTAACGCAGCGAATGATATAAGCTATTAATTTGATAATTTCCTAGAGGTATTTGATCGGTTTAATCATGTTACGAGGAAATTTATTAGATGTAAAATTATTTACAGATTCATTGTACTGATTGACAGAATAAATAAACTACCCACAAATGAAAGCATATTGTTTTTCTTATTAGCGGTAATCGTCACAAATGGACAGATGCCACGTAAAATTTACTGCAAGAACGGTTCTACTTACCCAATTTTCGCCATGATTTTATATTGAAAAACACACCAGGTATTACTGTATCTATATAAGGACACTCAATTGGTGGCAATCACGGTGACAATCAAGTAACAATAAAGCAACAATAATTACTGCTCGTCTCGGTGAAGGAGCGCGAGCATTCCCAGCACGCTCGCCCAGCCTTGACCTGCGACGGTTACTGGAGCGATGTATCGTGGAGCAGGCGGCTTGTGAGCGTAGGGGGAATACGGGCTGAATTTGGAGTACAACGCAGATACGTCAAGCAAATGACGACGTTTCCTTTATCTATAACAGTGAGGGATACGTAACAACGGAGAGTATGGCATATAGCTGATGCACAAAAGAACGAAATTATAGTATCATAGACGCACAGAGATTTGAAATTACAAAAAATATTAATGCGCACACGCAGGAACTCAAAATAGAAGGATTTTAATGCTACAGTAGCTACTGACGGACAAAATATATGGATCGTTGCAACAATAATAAGGCAAAATATTGAGGAAAGAAAAATTTAGGGGCCTCACTCATTGTTGTAATCAGTGAAGTATTGCGGTAGGTCCACAATATAGAGGGGCTAGTGAAGTATAGAAATGATAAACCATATAATAGCGGTGGATGTAAAATACTGTGGAGAGGTCTTCATTCTTAGAATTATTTTGATGTATACAATAAGTTTATTTTCAAATAAGTGTTTATTCGTTGCTTCCTGAGAATTGATACTGTGTCTGATACGGAACACGTAATGCGTTTACACTGCGGTACACATGGTGCCGGACGGTATACCGGTATATCCCCGCTTTAGGAAGGTGACGGACGGAATAATCACAGCTTCCGGAAGGTGACGGACGGAATAATCACAGCTTCAGGAAGGTGACGAACGGTATCACAGCTTCAGGAAGGTGACGGACGGAATAATCACAGCTTCAGGAAGGTGACGAACGGTATCACAGCTTCAGGAAGGTGACGAACGGTATCACAGCTTCAGGAAGGTGACGGACGGAATAATCACAGCTTCAGGAAGGTGAAGTAAAACACCTAATCTTCAATGAACTTTGGGATCCGACACACACACACACAGACACACGAGGTCGTCCGTGTAATGAGAAGGTCAGTCAGCAGCGGCGGCGAACTGCCAAGTCATTTGTGTCGAGGAACGAAGAGTGGAAATCCTTACTGGACTGCATGCGTGCGCCTGAGCAGGCTCGTGTAAGCGGGGGCAGGTGGGGGGGGGGGGCGAGAATGAACAATTGAAGCAAAATGGTGAGATAAATACTTAGTACTAAAATATAAAATGTTAAGCGATAACTAAAACAACAACGACTACTATCAACAACAACAAAAGAATAAAAAGTACGAATTTGAGACTTGGTTATAAGAATTAAATCCCTACACATATATTAGAGCAACAGGTTCAGGAGATAAATATTGGACAAACCTAAAGATGCCTCAGATTTTGGAGGAGGCCCCGGTGGGGGGGAGGGGTACAAGAGAGACACGGTGAGAATACCAGTTAACCAGAGCGCCCCAGCCGTCATACTGTCTGCCAGCGATGTCTGTGCGTTGGCCCTATTCCTTTTGGGGCTACCGATCATTAAGTCGACCGTACAATCGTCAAGCTGACCGTGCAGTGAAGTTGAGTATGCAATCAAGTTCAATGATCGAACATCAAGATGTGTGTCCAAGCGCGCAAGTTGATTGTACGGTCATCAGTTTGACTGTCCGACAATCAAGTGGAGCATCCGTTCACGAAATCGGGCGTGCGATCAACTGGGGCTGCGCTCATGATGTTCAGCGAACGATTACTATATATGTCGTACAGCTGCTGCTGCTGCTCGAATTTTCTTATCTCTTCTCCTTGGCGTTCAGCTACTGAATTTTCTCCCTTCTTATTTTTTTACGATCGGGACGGAAAGACCAACAACCAAAGCAACCAATGAACGTACTGTGAATTAATATTTTATTATATGTATAGTGGAGATCAATTCAGGGCCAATGCAAAATGATTTTCTAGAATTCACGGGAACTGTCAAACACAAAGCCGGGAGGTTCCATTATAATGAAAGTAATTCTTACAACTTGAAAATGTCACTTATTTACTGTTCAACACAACGAAAGCTATTGGACTTACTGTGCTATCAGAGATATCGGCTTAGTTTAAAAAAAGTAATAACTATCCCATAAAATGAATATCATCAGCCGCGAACGAGACGTACACTCATAGCTAATTGTACAGAAACTAATGGGAAGACAGTAATTAAAGATACGTTTGGGCACATGCAAAGCCACACATTCACCTCCCATGTTACAGATGCGCATGGAAAGTCAGTTTATAAGGTACTTTTGGGCACAGTCATTACGCCGCTTATTCATTGCTATTTTACAGATGCGCATGAAAAGTCAGTGCTTCAGACTACCGTATATGTTTAGGTATAAACTCCTGCGATGAAGTTTATTGTATCGGAAGCGACTGGCCGTAAGGTTGCAGCACTGTCGCAAGAGGTCGGGCCCGCCAAGAAATGGTCCCATTTGGGACTTTTTTCTGTCGCCGCTCACCTCTCACGTTCCAGTGTTTGACCTCTCCTCTGAACTTTACGGATCTGCTGCAAAAATTCATCTCGCTTATGAGTCTTTCTTCACGGCATCGACCACAGAGTGACTGGTCTGCAGAGCGCAATATCAACTGCTTACAAAACGAAGGAAAAAACTCTCAAGCTTCATATCGACAGAACAGAAAATGCTGGTTACGTCTTTATTTGCGCTGACATACCCAGTTTGTTGTATGAACTGCTCTACTGAGTAGAAAAAATTGAGTAAAAATAAAAATCTTTTCAAGCTTCACATCGTGAAAATACCATGGGAATTTTTATTAACACTATCCATAAATAACGAAATCAACTGCATTCAAAACAGAGAAAACTATGAAAGGCACAAATCGCCAGAATATACGTATGATAGCAATATAAAGCAGCCTGCTAGGTGAACACTGAACAGCTAACAGAAAACTAACTACGGAATAAATCGCGAGAATATTACTGGCACATCTCCACTAAAATAAATATATAGGTAACATAAACTGAATAAAATAAAGTAAAAAGACGACAAAACCCTGTCAATGTCTAAGAAGTAAAGCTTACCAAAACCGCAGCAAACGGAAAGAAATCCTCATGTTTATGTCGAGAGAACCGTAAAACGGGGTGACCTCGGACGCGGGGTGACTTCGGACAGTTTAAGGAAAAGATTGGACAATAAACATCCAAACAAATGCTATAAATGGTGTGAAGAAACTATTACTCGTGAATGAAAGATTAATATATACCTGTGCAATCTTAGATAGATGTCTTGGGTTCCTGCAATAAGGCTTTTTACATGAAAAAAAAGTCATGAGTAAGGAGTGGTAAACCATCAATTTATTTCCTATCAAAAAAACTTCACAGGGGCAGAAAAATTGGTGCAGTCAGGAGTGAAAGTGAGCATACCACCATATAGGGCAATCAATATTATGAGCTTCCACTTCGAGACATTTTAGACTTTGTTTAAAAATATGTTCATTTTGAGTGCTCCAAAAAATTATCTTTGTGTCTTGTTTTTTGTGGGGTGACTTCGGACCCCTTTCTGTACTAATTAGTATCATTTACTTTAGGCTCCACAGCCAATTTCTCTGATTTCAGTGCCATCCAAGGCACTCCTGCAAGAATTTGGCCCAATAGATGTCCCAACTATAATGCCTCGTGGCGTAAGACCACCCGAGGTGGGAGCGAATTCAACTAAGTCATTTTTGATAGCCAGCTGTTTCTCATATGAATGCTGTGTCCAACAAGGATGACGCCGCACTGACTGCCCCGTTCAGATCTCTGAATTAAAAACATAGAAAAAGTAGGATACTCCGTGGTGCGAGATGATCCACCGCGGTCGAGAGAAATTTGCTCCATTGAAGGCAAATTTGCTTCGGTGGAGGAAAATTCACCGGTGAGAAGTAGAACAAGATGTTGAACTCACTGTAGCTCTAAGTTAACGCCATGTATCATTAGTTCCCTTCATTTTGTAGTTCAATATGGTCTCTTTATTTAAGTTAAGTGGAAATGAGCAGTGTTTTTCCATTCCATTATTGTCATTAGCCAGCTCTCAACCCAGCTATTTTTGCTAGGGTTTTGAAGACTTTTTTTTAAAAGGCTAAATTTTAGTCCGAAGCCGCGCTGCCGTGTCCGGGAGCCTGAGGAAGGCCAAGGAACCCATAACCTACAGCAATGGGATGGGTGTCCGAAGTCAAACCACCCCTGTCCTAGGCCACCCCGACCCCTTGGGTGGCTTCGGACACTTTTTAGTCACTAATATTTCTAAAATTTTTAGGGGTGGATTTTTTTTTTTCATTGCTAACGTATAGGCACCCCATAGGCCTACAAATACAACTACTAACTTTCACACCAACAGAAATAATGAAGAAGTGGCACTGAAAAAATCCTTAATTTTGTCCGAAGTCGCCCCGTTTTACGGAATATCAAATAAGTTCGTTACCTAATCGTTGCAGTAATATCTCCAGGCTCCAGGCGGCAGGTTTCAAACCGTCCGTGCAAGCGCGTACAGAACAGTTACTAGTGACGCTTTCTCTGGGCCTATGAGGCAAGGGCTAAAGGGGTACGAGGGTCTATGTGTACGGGTACGCTTCTTCAAAAACCATAAAGACTGGAAAGAGCCACATGGTATATTTGAGGCGGTCCCAAAGAGAGCGACCTGAGATTGTTTTAGGTAGATCTCGACAAACACTCGGCCATGCAGTACGAATAAGGCACTAAATGACCGCGGCGACCTGTGGTCTTAACCAAGTGCGACCAGAGCGCTTCACGGCTCGACAAGACCTCACTCGAGCTTTACGACGCGAATAATTAAGAGCAACTCGACCTGTGCCAGAACTAATGGCAGAGCTGTAGCCCCGCTGCTTCAGGTCAGGCCGGGACGCGTCGGCCAAACTTCCCAACCTGGGTAGCTGACTACACAGCTGGTAGAGAACCGTGGACTTTATATGAACATCTTGAGAAACCTAATGCGCGCAGCACCCAGCATGACTTTTTTGTGTAGGCCGGACCATGTGCTTTATTCTACGTAAGCTGTAAGCGTGTTCACACGACTATGCTAGTATTTTATCCACCGTAGGCAGTGTAAACTAGAACGCCATCACCCGCGGTGGAAGGAATTCATTGAAGTCATTTATGATCACCAGCTAATCTTAATTTCTAGTATGGATGTTGTGTCCAACAGCTGTAACAGCAACCCGTCAAGATAGGATAGGAAAAAATAGAACGCCTTGTGGCGTAAGACAATCTGCCGCGGTGGAGGCAAATTCAACGCCGTCATTTTTTATGCCAGTTAGGCCTAGTTTCTTAGCATGAGTCACATCTAGGTCAACCCACCAAACTCCCTGCTAAAAAAGAACATTGCTCAATTCCTTCTACCTCTTTCTGGGTGGACAGACAAACAAATATATAATATATTTACAAACTTAAATCTTCAACAAAAACATTATCACCTCTCTCACTTAGTTCGCGGGTGATAAACATCTGCAAGTTTTGTTGTTTCCTTATGAATAACACGAAAGTGTATAGCTTCCGCAGTTCAAATTCCCTGAAGTCCGCGAAGATATTTGAAACTCCACCGAGGACGCTACGAAATATTCGGACACTGTACTACGTACGCAAAAAAAACTTCAGTGTGAACCTGCCTTTATTACGACTTTACTTTCTGTGTTTTTATGTATTCAGCCCAGACGAGTTTGTGCGTTCAGTTCGTAACAAGTCTGCTCGTAGTTGCAACTTCCATAGGTATACTAGATATTGAGTATGAGACTCAATATATGATTCACCTCTTCATTTTTCATATTTTATAGCATTAGGTGATAGTATTGACCTTAGCTCGATTACTAAATTTTCATCTGCATTCTACTGGCTTCCACTTGCATCGCTTATTAAGTTCGTACGTAACTCTCGAACTGAATTATTTATGCGTATTAAGCTGATCTGCCTAATGCGTCTTTATTGCATTATATCTTCCTTTATTAGGTGTACGGATTCTCCGCACGCACTTCTAATAACTGTATTTCGCATTAATAGATACATAGACACAGGCTACTGAATTGCCTTTTGTATATCTGAGTTACTATTTTTCACTTTTAAGTTGCCGGTAGTCTATAAATTTGAAATAAATTCCTAGCAAGTGTTACAGCTGCCGAAAGATGTATAGATGCTCCGTACTGCCATGTTTTTTTTATGAATCGGTGTGTAAAAATTTTTGAGAAGCATGATGGTGAGATATTTGTCTCAATTCAAATATTTTTCACAGACCTCAAGACTACCTCGCCACTACGCGCTGTTTCTGAAGTTCACCGTTTTCTTTCTTGAACGGTACACAGAGAGCCATATATACACATTACACATGGCAAGAAATTCCATACAGCACTGCCCTATAGCCCATACGTAATTGCAGACGCCGTGGCCTCAACAGCGCCGCTCGCAAGAGAGCGCTGGGACTCGCTGTGTAGCACCGCTCGTTTGCAAATCAATAGTTACGAATGAAATTTTGTTGCTATGCTCGATCGGCCACAATATGCTGCTCAGTAACATGGAACACAATTACAGCTTGTGGAAGAAACGAAATCAAAAAGAAAAGTTTTATGAATAAAACAAGAATCTAAAATACGATACATAGAATAGGTGTCAGGAAAATAATGTGCCATGCTGTTCTTATGGGAGGAGAATAAAGTGAGATACGGCTTCAATTGAAACTAGGTACTTATTTACTACAAAATGTAAGGGAAATGTAACCGGTATAACAATAAAATTACTTCCTTCATGTATTGAGTAATTCTACGATAATGAAGACATCGTTATAGCTGGAGAGGGAAATTTAACATAATTATTAATCGTTCATAAAGGTGCTGTAGCAACAAAGCATTTGTCGTCAGCGAGTACCTATGTAGGTATACTCTAGACGGTAGTATTGGAAACATAGCAAAACTTAAGGAAATTTAGCAACTCAAAGCCTAGTAAGAATGACAGATATTTAGACAATCTAAAACAGCATTATGAACGACTTAAAAGAAACTTAGATACCGTACTTCAACAAAACTAAAAGCATGTCAAGACGAAAAGGAATTTAGTTTACATGAAGCATAGTCGGACTTAAAGATATTGATTGGTCTAGACAGCATAGCTCGAATGAAACCAATTTAGATAATTTGAAAAGCATGGCAAGAATAGACGAAGCCATTAGTAAAAGAAAGCAATAAGCTAACAATTGCAGGTGTAGAACAAAAATATCCACGACAACAGACAATAGCAGATCCTCATAACAGTTCAACGTCCGCACACAGTCAAGTGGTGGGTACAATCAATGGTGCCCTCAACACCGCGGCTGTAATAGTCATGTTGCTGCATTGCATGCTCTGGCTAATATGGCATAAAAAACTATTTCAGTACAGCGGCGTGTTGTGTCTTGGAACAGAATTCGGCCTAGTAATTTCTTGGAACCGCTCGGCACGGGTTGTAACAGGAATGCTTGAAGCAATTCCAGATCAGATGCTCAGTGACGGCTTAAGTTATTCGAAACGCTTGATCGGCTTCAGCTTGTGGCCGTTACATTGATAGCATTTATACAGTGTACTGTGTATATACATACCTAGGTATATTAGTATAGGGTGTAGCAATCGCAGTCCGTTCAAATTCTCTTTTGGTACATCATTGCAGTCTCTAGCACTACCTAAAGTGACTTATAGTAACGACAATAATAACCAGAGAAGCACTCCGAACGCGCAGACTCTCGCCAAGCGAATCAATGCTAGCGACAAATTTAACTGGTCCTGAATACGGGATTTCTTTTCTACTATCACAGAAATTTGGTCCTGTGTTCTTCGTAACAATGCTAACACTTTATGTTTCCTGTGAATTTTAAGAAGATGCTTTTATAACATTTTGAATTGAGTTACAAACAGACAGAAAAGAGTCAACAAAAACAAGTAATAACCTCCTTAGCTGTGGTATTAATAACATAATAATAATAGCAGTACTGCAAATGATTATAAATGATAATAAATATAATAGGTACAAATTACTGCCCTAAAATTAAGCCTACAGCGCCGAAAGAAAGAAACAAAATTTATTGTTCTCATATGGATACTGTGTCCAACAAGGTTAGGGCACAGTTCCCTAAGGTTTCCATTATTAAAACTAACTTAAGAATAATACTAAACACTAGAATAAGAAAGAGTTATCATTATAGTCTGCTGAGAGTCACTGGCGCGATGTCTACACATTATGAATGAGATGATAAGAGAAACGTTGGCTACACAGAGTTGAAGCGAAATAGGTTTCTTGGGTGTATGAAGTACCGTCTGCAGAAAACAATTGGCTAGAAAAAAAAAGAGAATAGAATGAAGAAGTTTTCTTTATTGAGAGCATGAAAGGCAGTGTGCAGAAAACAATAGGATAAGGAAAGATGTCGCGAACTAGTTAACACTTCCTAGGTTTACAGGGATTTCAAAATAGGAAGAAAAGTGGGATGGGAAATTTAGAAGATGCATAGGCTTAGACCAGTTTACCATTTTTAAGAGTGTGTTGGAAATTTCCAATATACAGACGGCTCTGGTGTTCCTATTTTGTTTTGGGTCGTCATGTCCGCTGCTGAATGCAGCCAAAGGGAGGTGTTCGCATTCGAGGTCGTGCGTCTGGTAGCGGTAACAGAGGTTCATTTTACTCCTCACCTCCAGCCTAACAACA
>LQNS02007216.1:26981713-26996868 GCA_001587735.2 Parhyale hawaiensis
GGGCCAGTGACCTTATATGGCCACTTCTAATCCCACTCTTGTGGCAGAGAGTCTTAATTTCACTCTAGTTTGAAATAAAAATAAACTATTTTAAATTAGAAAAATCCTATTTATGATAAAAGTTGTCGTTGCTTGGAGCCTGATAATTTCGCTCTATTTATGAAGTTACTTTTAAAGAAATAAAAGTTATTAATATGATTGTAATAATCGAACAAAAAGTTTAACTAAAATAAAAGAAAAAAACTTATTTAGACTAAAATTGAATTACGTTTTATTCCTATCCTTTGTAAGCGTGTAGGGCAAAATTCTCTACAAGTGAAAGAGAAACAGACATGTATTGCAAGAAATGAAAAAAAAAATAGAGTCTAAAGACAACGCAGTTAGAATTACAGTACACAGTGTGATATGGTAAAAAAGAGAATATGTTAAACTAAAACTAGACATACTATACAGTGTAAAAAAAAAAATGCGGCAAGATTCGCTAGATTTTATTGAAAATGTAAAACTAAAACTAGATAAGCTATGCAGTGTAAAATGCGACAACAGTCCGCCAGATTTTGTTTAGTGTTTTCATTCAATCTTTGATTACACAATGCGATTGCTTTATGGCCGTGCAAATGGTGTCTCCAATGAAGACCATTGGAGGTAGTAGCTTAGCGGTGTAGGTCGGGCACATCGATCAGCGGACCACCTCGCGAAACAGAGGGGAAAGTATTAATTGAGAGCCTACGTAACTTTACAAAACTGATCTCGTCAGCAGGAACTGCGGCAAGCTGCAACATCTCGTGCGGAGAAGGCAGTATTGGGACCCATGGGTTCGGGATGCCTAAATAATATTTTGGTAGGGAAAGGGCCCCGCCAGAATCTACTGCGAGGGCTGAATAAATATTAAGACTAACGAAAAAATACATGCAACAATTTGGTATACACGATGCACATGTGATGTAGCGTAACATTTTTATGCTTGTTATCACAAAAAATGAACAAAATTACACACCAAAAGAAATATAGTACCTACATTTGCAAATGCGCTGTGCGGTAGGCTACCAGTGTATCCATGATTTACCGGAGGTACAGCATTGCTTTTAACGTTACGAAAAGCTTACACTGGGCGATAAACATACCTAGATTTAAAAAAGTTGGATCTGAGTCATTAGAGTCCAGCACGTAGGTATTCTATTTCAGTTACTTGAAAATAGCTTGACCGCTAAAACAGCTAGAGCTCTTCTGACTAAAGTTAAATGTTGGATTCACCGGAATTTCTAAGAATTTGAAAATTTTCTCCATACTAGGATTCACGTAGTTAGTGATATCAGAGACACGTTCACTTTTCAAATTACCTGGAATATAAACTCATTTACAATTACATAGCACAAGATGATACATAGTTACTAACTTAATGAGTTGAGGCACTTCGATTCTGCGCTTCCCAAGTTAGCTATGTACTGGGAATAAAAACTTACCCATTTGCATGTAGTAAAACTTCACAAAGACTAACGGCAGTAGCAGTAGTAAATAGAGTAGCAGCAGCAGCACATTAGCCTGTAAATTGCGCCAATACAAACACATCAATAACGCTTCAACAGAATACAGTATATTCACTTAACAAGATATGGTGCTGAGTCGAAGTCACAAAAATATATGCAAGGTGCACAGCTGAGTCAATCTGCTTTTATTTTAGTTATGTATCGATACAACTGATCAATATTCATTTATTGTCGTGATTTATGTTAATCGACATTTTTCCCATATTTGTATTTTTGTTATTGTTACCTTCACCATAACTTTTCGTGAATATTGAGCACTCTACCCAAAATCACCAACGCGGTGCTGGCTACGAATTGAAATGTCAGTATGCTCGCTCTGCAGTCCTCTCCGATAGCAGTAAAAGGCTATCGACAGTTTTCAACTTCCGCCCGGCCCGACAATATCAATCAATATACAAATATTAGGAATGTAATCAGGTGGATTACAGTCCATGCGTCATCTCACCGACAATGAGGTCCCGTTTCGTAGGTGAAAATGCGTTTTCCTAGCTTCGGGGTGTAGTTTCATGTAATCTTGTACAGTTTGAAGTTATTCAACAATTTGGCAATAATGACGACATTTTGTAAGTATTGTCAACAGCAAGTCCAAATGTCTTTCGAAAAGGTTAAATGCACTTGCGTTTTCTCTGTCAATTTTGTCCTAAACCTTGCATAGCAATCGTATAAAAACTATACTTTCGTTTTATGTTATTTATTCTTAACTACAAATGACCAATTATAAACACCTTAATCGCTTAAAAAATATTGTGCGTTTTTTTCTGCCTGCACAACTGCATGCAAAAAAAATACCGTTCTTTAGACTCCATTTGCTATGAGAGCGACAGAGAGGGGAAGAAATAAAATCCTAGTGTAAGTATCTGCATTGTTGCATGCTCTGGAGAGTTGCAGTACCAAGCTAGGTACTTTTTCGAGTTGGAGTATGTATTTTTTGAGTCGTGTACTCGGCCGCCAAAAACGACAATAAAGACTCTGCGTTGTCACCTCTTCATTATGCATTCTTGGAGAACATTCTCACGCTTTCGATGTACTGCACCCGCTATACAGGCAGCGGGATCTGAGGTTTAAGAATTAATATATAGGAGCTAAGGATGGCCAATGAATTTCGGTAAAACAGCCATTATGTTTCTTAGCAGAAAGAATCTGTCGCAGAAATAAATTCAAGTTTACGTTAAAAAAATTCAAGGAAATCACACGAAGAAGCTCTGAGCAACAGATAGGTAGCTACCTCCTTCTCTCACGTTGGTGTACTCAAGATACGAAGCAGTTATAGGCTTCCATGTATTCCCCACAAACTGTCTTGAATAATAGAGCAATAGGTTTGATTCAACCCCTGGCCCCCCGACTCCTGCGCCTCCTAAGTGTTGTCCATCCCTCGTTTCTCCATTTAGGGACTCCGGTTTCGGAGGGTTAAAGTCCAGCTCTACTGAAAAAATTTAGTTCGAAGAAGTTAACGATGAGCAGCGTAACTCCCAATTTTGTTGGTTAAGTACGGATCTTAAATAGGTAACATAAAACACATGCCTACGTAGTACGTATTGGTCATTCGTATTGTGATCTAGTTCTTTAAGACTTGTTTGCTCCCGGATCACTGCCGTTTATTTCTCAATTCTTTATCTCATTATTGTTTTCATCTAAGATTTGATTACCCCGTATGACCAGCAACATTATTTGCCTATTATATCTAGTGTAAGCGTTTCATCACAAATGAGTGTTGCATATTGTCATAACTCCTCTTTCGCATTATCGGTTGACCACTCTGCTCACACCTTAATTTTAATGTCCCAAATTATTTATCTTCCATTTTCGCATTACTTTCCGCATTCATCACACATTTCTGTTTTGCATTCCATGCAGATCAACACCCACTGTTCATTTCCATTCTTCGAGCCTTTTTCCTTTCGCACCGCCACCAAGCATTCATCTCAATTCATCCCCACACAATATTTTTCTCGATTCTGCACGACTCCTTTCCCTTTCGCATCACCACCCATCGTCCACCCGCAACGACGACGCCACTCCAGTTTTTTGGAACGGTCGAGCGATGAATTGCCCCTGGAGCGCGCAGCAGTTAGGCGCTTCCGCCTTTCTTCCGCCTTTGTGAGCGGAACAAAGCAGGAGACATTGGCCGAGGGCCTACGGGGCCATGCGAGGCCCTTGCCGAGGGTTCCGATGACTTCTGTGGACGGGATAGTAACGGTACACTTCTGGGGGTGGTACAGTTGCACTTTAGGTGCTGGGGTTCCAGAGGAGGCAGCAGATACGGTACAATCGTGTCCGTGTACATATTACACATATATGGGTACGTACGGTATTTATATAGTGATATGAGGGTACGTACGGTATTTATATAGTGATATGAGGCCATTGGAGCCTAATGGAAACAAAAACAAAAGGACATGCGCACAAGTTGACATTCAGCGTACAAATAAATATACACGCCTGTATGGATGTTTAGATAAAAGTTATAAATGAAGTGGAATTTTTTCCACAAGTTTAGTATCATGAGATGGGAAAAGATGCACGCATGCGCTTAATATTACTGCAACTGCCGCCAGGCTCACAGCACGCAGGAGGACAAGGCGAAACAGTAGCTTCTGTTAGCTCGGTACCATGAAGTTGATTATACCCAAAAAATGATATTCTTGCGTGTGAGGACGTCATCATGACGTCAGTATAGGTACTGAGACTAAGTTTATAACAGTCACGGTGAAGCGATATTTACAATTTATATTGGGTTAATTTAATTAATGCGAAGGACACAACATATGCTGGAACCAAACTACACCAACCCACGCTCAACTTATGAGCGGACGCTCAGCTGGCACGTCGCCCAACTACACCGTAAAAGTTTGCAGCATAGATACGGTAGCACGAGTGACGTGCGAGCTGAACGTCCCCTCATCAGTTATGAGTGCGATTGCATAGTGTGACTCCGACACAATGCGCCTCTACCAAATTCTTGTCACTAGTAGTAGAACACGAGCACAGTCAGGTCTAAATATTAGTTGAATTTCTCTACAGATAAACATTCACAACAGTTATCACAGTGGAGATCCACTACAATAAATCGCTGATCCGTTACAGAATATGAAACAATGTGGTAGGTGACGAGGGCATGAAAACTCCAAGTGGTAGGCGATCAAGAAAAAGTTAAGGTAACATATTAGTGCGCAATCCAAGGAAGATTGGTAATTATTACCAAAAAAGTACGTAGGTACGTTCGCTGTCCCTCACAGCCTCTAGTTTAATTAAAGTCATGAGTCAGGAGCAGCTGAGGAAATGCTAACTGGACAAGAGTTTCTTTTTTGCTGGAGTTTTTAGCTGGGCAATATAATGGCAACGTGGCTGGGACTCAAGGCGAACTAGGAGGTCCAGCAGCAGCCGCGGGATGTGAGGGAGGCAGCTCGGCGAGCGCGCAGAGACGACCTTGTCTCATGCAGGCAGTTGTGTTTCCTCCCCAAGATTCAGTAATATATTTAGGCTCTCCAGGAAGAAAATAAAGAAAAGGACATGAACATTCGCATCACCTCTGATTATTAGGTGTTCGAGGGAGAAAACGTTGATTAAGTTGAAAATGTTTGCATTATACGGTTTTATAACTAACTTCTAAGTAGCACGCATCCCAGAGAAGAAATTATTAAAAAAATACAATAAAAATTTCTAAGTGTTCCTCTTAAGAAACTGTTTATTGAACACTGAGCATACACTTTACCAGAACAGAAATTATAGAATTTTCCTCAACCAGGAGTAGAATAACACGAAATGCTTCGCACCAAGTTAAAATAACGGCCTTCAAGACATCAGCTGATATACTGGTAGTGGGATGTATGTTCCGGGACCGTATACATGTATAGGCATTTAACAGGTACCGTTCGGGAAACCAAGTTCGAGAAAAAAAGTCGTCACAATCGCTGGTAGAGTTGATGGAACGATTTTTCGGTCGCTGTCTTGAGGTTAGATGCTTGTTCCCAGACACGGTGAACCCTAATGCTTGGAGTCGCAGCGTCACCATTTCTGTCATTCATAGTCCGGTGTGACTCAGTGTGAGGGCACTGACATAACCAGTACTGGGGCAGTCGGGGGCGCAGCTGTCATACAAGTCTTCCGTCTTTGTCATCATGGCTCTGACAATCTGTGCATGTACGTTCTCTAGTTGAAGTGAGTGGCTTAGATGTCACATTATGGGATATCTCGTGAGAAGACCATAATTTTGAGAAAACGCACCAAGAAAGGTTTCGAATACAGTTCACTGCACAAAAATCCGTATATTTTACCGGACTTTTCTAATATTTCTGCTGCCGTAGTTTTCCTCGTAACACTATTAATGATTTAGTTTCTTAACACTGAGTATCCTTTTCTCAAGCAATCATAAAAAAGACAAGTTAAATTAACACACAATGGCCAAGCCAAAATTTTACGGGACTTACTAGGATTTGTGATACCACAGACAAAATTATCAACCGTCTGCTTCTGTTTATGGCTTCGGACTGCAAACTGCATTCAAATTAATCATGAGTGAATTCATAGACACTCACTTCACCTTTTGATGCATCTACTGCGTTAAATTCATCGCCTGGTTGTCCGCTACGTTCATCGCCTGGTAAATACACTGCTCGAGAAGGACGTCGCCTAGTATATCCATCTCGATCGAACTCCATTAGTTGTAAGCATTAACCAGACCAAGAGTTTACATGGCGATGAGTGTACCACGCGAAAAAATACCAGAAGACGAATTTATCAGGTGATGAACGTACCGTATTCCGGTTCAGGAAAAATTCAATATAATTAGCCTATCATCTAGTTAGGGTCACATAGAGCACGCCATCGTCGAGATCTGAAGCAACTGCACCAGAGCTAGGACACATGGAGGCAGCGCGTATGTCTCGACTCAAAGCAAAACGTAATAAAGTCTTCAAAACTCAAATCTATGATTCATAGCAGAAACGAAGCACTTTCAACCCAATCTTTTTAACTCGGCGTCACCAATGCGATGCCAACAATGGGGCCATAATAAACCAACAGCGTTTAGATTGCTCACGTGACCGTTTAGCATGGAATGAGTAGCCAATCAAGGCCGTCACAATATATTACACTGACGCATGAACATAGTGACAATGAAAGCACGGCTATTGGTTAATTTAACGGGTGTTTTTCAGCTTAGAAATGAAATTCTTCCAGCAACACTGTCCTAATATCTTGCCGGCCAAGGAGTGTATGAGTGGCGTCTCTACGGCGTCTACGGCGACGATCAGCTTAGCGCGTTATCGTGCAATTGCCATAATTATTAAACCAGTTGAAGTGTGACCAATTGTACTCGTGGGAAATGGAGGAAGTAAATCTCCAGCAGTCCTCAACTTCACCATTCTCTCGGACTTCAGCAAGTTAGTGGGTTAGACTTGTCTAATGATAACTTGCTGTCAGTCTCGCTTTTGTACCTTGATGAAAGCTAGCGCACCAAAGGCCCGTTCGTCCGGCAGTCCAATGAACGTGTTCTTCTCATAGCAAACCATCCGAATGCTTCGTAAATTGTGTAGAACAGACTCGTGTTATACACATTGTGTAAAATGCAAAAGATTTCAATTTCGTAGAAAGAGCTGCGGACAAACTCGTGTTACACACCTAGTGGAATATGCAAAGGATGTAAATTTCGTGAAAACTGCTTCTGATATGACTTCCCAGCGGTTGACTGCTGAGTTCCCATTAAAGTGAATCAGCGGAAACCCAAAGGAACTCCATTGGTAAATGATCTAATCGACGGAGCGCTCCTGACGCGGTACCGATGCAATCATTAGAGATTCCAGGGCACGTATTAGCTTTTCTGGCTCACCCCGCTACCGTTTCCAGCTAACGTCCATTTCGTAGAATGAGAAGTATAGGAAAAGAGACAGACTTCTGCCAAAGAGCACTGCAGTGGAGGACTTACCTTTGCACAAGAGATCGCCGCTGTATATGCATAACGCAATCATACAAGACAACATCATAAAGACTATGTTGGTTTGCAGTTTACACGGGCATGGGCTCATTTAGTGCAAGGAATCGTGGCTACGCCCGAGACACGGAGGTGTTTACTGCAGCCAGTTTCTTTGAACAATTTCTCTGGAAGTTATCAAGCCACGACAGTATACGGGCAACGAGTGTAAAAGGTACAGGGCTGCTAATGCAAATTTATTTGTTGTCATTTTCAACGGCCTGGCGCACTCTAGTTTTTGGAATCAAAAGTAGAACGTTGTCTTATCGACCGAAAACTTTACAGGCGGCTCAAGGAGCAGTCTAATTAGTTTGCTTAAGCAATTTATGCATAATTTTCCCGATTTTTCCCAAGCTAGCATATAATTGAACAGTCATAACCAGTAAGAAACGTTTTCAAAAATACA
The DNA here is from genome assembly GCA_001587735.2 of Parhyale hawaiensis. Classification (NCBI taxonomy): domain Eukaryota; kingdom Metazoa; phylum Arthropoda; class Malacostraca; order Amphipoda; family Hyalidae; genus Parhyale; species Parhyale hawaiensis. The sequence continues at coordinate 26,989,635 of LQNS02007216.1, forward strand.
AGATAGTACAGACACTGTAAAGCAGAATGTTTCTTAACTTACTGACTGCAATGCTGAATCTTTTTGGCACGTGGTAAGTAGATAATAAGAGGAAAGTTAAATTCGCTAGAATATGGATAACTACTTGGCAAAGGGTTAATTATCAATTATTGATTTCAGAGGTCAAAGAGGTTATTATCAATATTGATTTAGATATATAAAGCGGTAATTATGAATACTGATTTGGAAAGATAAATGGGTAATTATCAATATATTTAGGGTACGGGTTAATTATTAAACATGGGAGTCAATAGACAAGGGTAAAATATCACTGATACCGTAACGTATTTCAGTAGGCAATGGCTAGCCTAACTATTTCGAACCAAGCATTTAGTAAAAGTAACTACATAGTTATCAATGCTAATTACATGTTTGAGTAGACAGAGACTTAGCTATCAATAATACTGTACATATATTTAAATAAGCAAAAAGTTAAGAAGAAGTGATATAGTTCATTTAATAAAATAATGGGTTAATTAACAACGATAACTCGTTGAGTGGGAACAAGGTTATTCAATAAAAATGATTCATTTGAATGGGCAAATGCTGAATTACCGTACTATCGGTTATGAATTCGTTCGGTGAAGGGTTACCATAATTAGCAACGACAATCAATTTTAGAAAGCGAAAGGTAGCTAATTTAGCAAAGTTGATCCATTTTAGCAATGATAAGTTATTTAAGCAACCAATGGGTTGCGCACCAACAGCTAATAATATCATCAGGCAGAGGATTAATTACATCTAGTCATCAAGGATAGGTAGCACTATAGTGCTCCTATAAATAAATACATCAACTGTAGCATCCGCGTAAATGCTCACTCGCACTTTGGCTTCTCATTGACGTGGCGGAAACAAAACATCCAAGGAAGCAGAAAAGGAGGCACAAAGTCGCCTGTTCCTCAAACGACGCGCGCATTACGCTGCAAGAAGCCGCTCGTTTAAGGCCGATACATTAGCGTGATTGGCGGCTGTCTTCTGCATTGAACCGAGACACCGGCTAAGATTCATGATACCCACGCGTTTTCAGCGGCACAAGGTCGTCCTGCCAGCCAAATGCACGATGATGAACTTGGAATCGATCAAGCAAGACTGGGAAGAACAGATTCATGCTTCACAGCGAAAGAACGTTGTAAAAAAGACGCTCTACATGTAAGCTAACCATAATGAGGTCTCTGACATAAAAAAAAGGTCTCTGAGGAACTCTTTGTAGTGATTAACTTTGTCTTTTGTGTTTACGTATCAGCTAAGCTGTCTGTAGACACAGGGTCGAACGTTCACTTCGTATTTTCAAGCACATGTTTCCCTACGCCAAGGAGGTTATGTTTTCGCCGGGTTTGTCTGTCTGTCTCTATGTCTGTCTGTCACCAAGATAACTCATAAAGTTATCGACGGATTTTGACGAAAATTACAGGGATTGTTAGGTATGATAGGAGGAACAGATCCGTCCATCCGTTTGTTTGTTTATTTGTCTGCCTTATTTTTCTCAACGCCATAATTCAAAAAGTTATAGGCGGATTTTTATGAAATTCGTATGAGTTGTTAGGTATATGACAAAGAGTAAATGTCAATATTTTTGTGATAATCCGTTGGTTGGTTCGTTTGTTTGTCGCTGTTTTTTATTTGATGCTTGTTAGCACAATAACTCAAAAAATAATGAGTGGATCTTTATGAAATCTATAGGGGTTGTTAGTAATGTTAAAAGACATGAATGATTAAATTTTGGTGCAGATCGGTTCGTTCGTTTGAATGTTTGTCAAAACGTTTGTTAGCAGCATAACTCAAAATGTTATGAACGGATCTTCAGGAAAATTGCACAAGCTGTTATTACTAACAAAAGGCACAAATGATTAGATTTTGGAGTCAATACAAAGAAAATCATGGTTTCAGAGCCAATTTAAATTTTTTGCTGCCGTTGCCTTGCTTGGCGGAGGTATACGCTCTCAGAGTGCTCTAGTTTATTGTTATTTTTTAAAGTATGGAATGTAAGCGGAGGGTTGTGATGAGTTTTGATTAAGAGCGCGATGGACACAATGCTAGTGCAATCATGACTACTAGATTGGCCAAGTCAAGTCTAATGTTTTTTAGCGTGCATTGGCTAAGTTGCGCAGTACGAGGAATGCTAACCGACTAGCGCACAAGCCCCGAAGTGATCATGGGCGTTGCTGTCGTTATGTGGACAGGGCTGCCAAAGCGTCAGTCAGAGAAACGAGCTCGGTTAAACCTGCGTGGCTGAATAAGACGGCTGTTTGAGGGCCGTGCGTCGTGACCCTAGGATGAAGTCTTTCGCTAATAGGTACCGCAAAAACAATTTGAGTGGAAAAATGCTGAATGCACCTGAGCCATTTATTAATTATTATTGAGATGTTAGGATTTTTTTTGTGGACTGAAAGTACATTGTGGACGTTGTAACAAATTGTCGAAACTCTACAGTGATCGATCGCAGGCAACGTCGCTGCAGTCCCTGCAACGCGTTGATGAAGAATACAAAGAATGCTTGTGTCGCGGCGTTCGGAGCCGTTGCAAGCGACGGGCGAGTGATGCCCCCTTCAGGGTTCGTGAAGTAGCAACTTTCAATGAACTCGCTCGAACATCTGAGAATTTTAAATCAACTGTTGATGTCCTCGGCGACTCATTGCGAATCTAACAGTCATGCTTGTCCACGACTCTGCACCCGCCCTTGGATCCAAAGTCGTGCAGAGACACTGAACCGTGCAAAAGTCACCTGCCGCGAAGTGGAACTTGAAGATCCATAATCTGTAGAAATAGCTACCATTCGAAAGACTTTATAATGGTAAAACACCCCCTCCCCCCGTGAGACTAACGCAGGATTAAAAAGAGATATTTGCCTCTTTTGTTCGTACCAAAAGCTGTGTGGACTTTCCGCTCACCAGACTTGTACCCCCAAATTTACCTATTGATTGAGGAGTGTGGTTCAGGATGTGTCCAGTATGGGGTGCTTCTCTTCAAGTCTTCATTCAAGCGAGCAAGACAATCCATGAAATTAGATGAAGCTGTGCGGGCTTGTGCCTCTTCCTGGTTATGGATTGGGCTCATTATTAACGCTAGTGCAGCGTCATAGTAAGTAAACGAACAGTTTATGTCCTTACAAATATATCCTCCGAGTCTCTGTGTTCCAATTTCTTCGGTTTCAATATATTTTTCGCATGATTAACATATGGGAAAAAATACGTCCAATCAGTCTCTTCGACCCAATCTAGGCAGAAAAGAAACATCAATATCGTAAAAAGCAGTGGAGAGCGACAGCTGTAAAAAGATATTCATAGACAACTAAGAAAATCAACAAGAAAAACTGCATAACATTCTTAAAGAAGATATGGGAGCGATTGTATCAATACAGAGCGTTGGCAAAATAAACATAAAAAAGATAACTTACAAGGCAGGGTCCCCAGTCGACAGTTTGTGGTTTCTCTGTAGGGCCGGAGGGGGCGACACTCGTAGGTTTCTCTCCGCACAAACCGAAAAAAAGCCGCGCAACAAGTAGCTCGGTTGGCAAGTTAGGCACAGCAGTAGTACTCTCTCCGACCAACCAATCACTTCACACTGGCCAACACTAACAATGCCTGCCTACTCAGCTACACTTTTACCTGTGAGAAAAGAATGACATTAATCGCCACCTGCAATATGTTTACTGTTCATTAAGAAGTGAAACAAAATTTCCACAAAATATACAAAACAATACGAACTGTAACAGAGTACAGGGGAAAAAGATCTCGAATGCAGCCTTGTTCTCATGTGAGAGATTCCAGGAGTAATGTTTGTATTCTACACTCAGACACGTGACCGAGGCAAATCCACCATTAACCCACAAACGTTGATTTGAAGTGATTCGATAGTTCACTCTACACCCGGTAGCATCTAATAGCACACAACCACTTTCGACGATGACTGAGGCTGAACTGAAGCAAATTGCCATTTGCGCGCGGTGGCGCGCCGAGCGAGCGTAGGGCAAGCGTTCACTCCGATGCTGGGCAAGCTTCCTGCTGCAAATGATCCACGACAGTTCCACTGGCCGATGTTGGCAGTTTCCTATTAACAAATTAGGGCTAAAATTAATTGGTGGTAGCGTTCGTGACGGTATCTGTCTATTACTAGCTTGTGAGCGTTCACGTGGAGAGGTAAACTGTGGCTCCGTGTCGCGTACAGTCTCGTAATGTTTCGGTAAAGTTCTTCATTGTTTCCACTTCGAGACGCCTATAAAGGCGTCGTTTTGTGGCTACAGTCATGAGAAGAATCACCGTGATCATGATCATCGTGATTACTGAAACGCACAAAAACGGTCATTGATCTGTAAACAAACTAGAGACGCCATGTTTGTTTCTAGAAAATAGATGTCTATCATCTTTACATACACGAAAGATGTTGGGGAATGGATATCGTAACGATCTTAATTTATTTTAAAGTTAACGCATAGGTGAACTAGCAGTATTTGACGTATTTTGAACACTAAACAGGCATACAAAACTAACAAAACTACAATTCCGGAAGTCAATATTACAAACAATCACAATGACATTATTCAGTTTATCCTTAAATATAAGAAAACATCGCGAGCTTGCGTTTCATAATTTGCTTGTCCAACGGCTGGATTCAGTGTTTGATCATGCATGATCACCCCTCAGAAGAAGTCACGGTGCGATCAATTTTCACCACTGATCACGGTTGATCACTCTCAGAATCACGTCAAAAAGAGGTCACAAATACGGTCGGATCCAGCGCAGAAAGCAAAGAATGCAACGGGAGGACTCAATAGGACTAAACTAAAACTTAGCCGTGACCGCACGTAGCAAATTTACATCACATCGACGAGTCGTAGTATTTGAGTGCGGGACCTCAGGCCTTCGTAGGTTGTTTTCTTAAGCATTTCACCGTATTTTTTCGAAGTGTTTCATTCAATCTGCCGCTTATGATTGGCCAGCTTCTTGAGCTGCAAAATACTATAAAATGTTGTCATAATGTACGAGCAACAGGCTAACTGTTACTGTGGTTTCTCTCGCGTGCAGAATTGGCTATAATGGTGCTTATATTTGTTGGTAAGGAACAAAATGTTCTGTGAAGAGCACTGTGAACTGAATATGAAGTGTAAATAAGATTTCAATTAAGAGAAAGAAGTCAAATCAGGTCGCCAAAAGGGACCAAATTCGGTGCTAGTGCTGTGAAAGTTTCAACCAGCATTCACTGTAATTTTCTGTAGATAATTGCTTTATTAGTATATATTCTTATTTCCTGGAAGATTGGACGTCTTGGACCATCGTTGGTTAATGAATTAATGGACATCTTCAAGATCTTAGTTTTTATTGGTCAATAAAAACTAAGATCTTGAAGATGTCCATTAACTGATTAAACATAGTATATATTCTCTTAATTTATTTATACGCTAGATATGAATTTCGCAATTTAAGACGATTTTTCTGGTTAAATTAGTTAAAATACTCCTAGGCTGCCTAGCCATAGATTCGTCGATGATGACGTCACTTTTTGATGCTAATTTCTCGTGAGTCCTCCCGTTACGTTCTTTGTGTAATCATCGCAAGGTGGCCACGAAAAGACGTCTTTATACTGAGATGCATAATGAAAAAACAACGTAAATTTTTGCACGTGTAACAACAGATAAAAATAAATATACTCTTTATTTGAATAATATCAACCCATTAATTTATGGAGTTGTTTTCCCCAAATGCTGCCTCACCTCAATTGGGAGACCCGCCCCTTTACGTCCCCATTGATCTGTGAAGGGGAAGGGTACTGTACGTGGGAGGATAAACAATGATAAAGCAGGATGAAAAGCATTCGTTTGACACGGCAAGCTTGGAATACGTACATTCGTAACTTCACTGAGGATCTTTGTTACTAGAGCTGGGTTCACCGCAAATTCAAACAGTGTCTAAACTTAAAACTCATTTGATGCAATCGTAGTGCAAGTTTATAAAGTAAAGGTAAAGGTAAAGTCAACTTAGACCACACCCTCACCTGGGAAACCCACATGCACTGGTTTGTGCTGCGGGTATAGGCCCACTGGCCCCAGATGAGAAGAAGAAGAACTGCAAATCATCGGTGAATTTCGGTGATGAATATTTTGTGAAGTAATTTAAACACACTGAATGGTATACCGAATGAGTTAATTGACTTCAACACTGTGAATAATTTGGAATAAAAGAGTCAACACCGAAGATTGCTCGTAGACTCGTAAATAATGGAAGCTTTTTACATCGTTCTAATAAAATTGCGTAAACCTGACTAACGATATCTTTTTTATTCTGGCATTTGGGAGTTCAGCCCCACAGGAAGAGAACTGCTGACAAAAACATTATTTTGGACATCCGTACACTGACTATCTGTCAAAGTAATATTTAGTAGAAGACTGGAGTTGGTAGCTGCACAGACACAGTACGTACAGTGGGCGCGTCGCAGTTTTCACGATGACAGGACTTTTTGCCTATTGAAAGAGAAATTTGATAATGCTAAAATAAAGAAAATGATTATTAAAACATTCTAAAACGTTATGCGACTGTGGTTCTATGTGTTGAAGACTTCTATTTCAGGACGCAATATGCTTCAATACTTTAATTGCATTAAAAGTGCGTCGCTATCACAACAGATTTGGGAACCACTGGCTTAGGCCGTAAAATGGTTCATCTTTTGTACTTATTACACTTTGATCGTGGGAAAAATATTCACAGAAGTATCTGTCGCAACGCCATCTGCCAAGCGACACTTAGAGCCGTTTTGAATAAGTTAAGACCCTACCTACTGAACATACACCGCAAAATGATTGGAATTCATTTTTACAGCAATAACACACAACATGTTCACCCTCAGAACAGCCCATAAAAGGGTAAATTTTCTTAAAACCACTAATCATCATTTTAGCTTAATTAAAGGGGTGAACTCAACAGCCAACGAATGAGAAGGGCCCGCAGACACCCGCCGAGTTGGTGCCCTCATATAGAATATTTTTTCTCATTTCTGAACACATTGATATATCTCGGTTGGTAGAGATTCTCTTCTGTAGAGTTTTGGAAGCTGCTAGTCTCAGCCCTGAAGTCAATGTTTGTCAGTGAAAAAAGCAAATAAATAATAGAGAAGTAGCCAATAAAGTTTTATTTTCTTTAAAATAAAATAACAGAAAATGTTGGAGGGCAAACTACTTTGTTTGATGCTTATTGATGGCTGATAA
>LQNS02007216.1:26996882-27011579 GCA_001587735.2 Parhyale hawaiensis
GAAGTCAATGTTTGTCAGTGAAAAAAGCAAATAAATAATAGAGAAGTAGCCAATAAAGTTTTATTTTCTTTAAAATAAAATAACAGAAAATGTTGGAGGGCAAACTACTTTGTTTGATGCTTATTGATGGCTGATAATTGCTGTTAGAAAACTTAAGTGCTGTTATTCTATTTTCGATCATTTTGTAACAAGTGTACGTTTTGCTAGTAACTTTCCTTAATAATTGAACATATTAAAACTATTGATCGACCATATACGCTAACTTGACTGAATTTTCACGCAAAGTTGTTGACGAAAACAATCTTGTTTGTGAAACATTGTGAACGTCGCTGTGAGGCAGATAGCACCAAAAAACGAACTTGAAAGGCACTTTGTTATGCGTAATGAACAAACGTTAATTTTTTTATTTATGTCATTTTATATCGGTAATCCAGATTATTTATCCAATATACGACGGTACAGATGGTACTGAAAAAGTAAATTGTCTACAAAGTGAGCAGATATAGTAATAAAGCTAGTTGTATGCTTTTCATTAAAGTGAAATTACAATTTTATGCTTTCTTATGCCGATGCCACACGCTATCCAAAAGAACGAGTATCAGAGTTTTGCGCGCAAAATCGACATCTAAAAACCTGGACGCTCCCGCTTTTGCCCAAAATTCTAGGATGGAGCATGCAGCACTTTTGCGCTTGATTCGCTGGTGAAACGCTCGAAATTCTGTAAACAAACCGCCACCAGCAGGAAGCAAAGAGCTACTGCCATAGATAGCTGGTAATATTTTCAGCGCATATTCTCCATCTTTTATTTAGTGTTATTTATTTCTATTATATTGCGTTTAGATTACACTCTTTGCTTCCTGGCCACCACAGACATCTATCGGAGGGTAGGGCGTTCAGTTCGCTTTCGGAGCCGCAATGGTTTATTATTTTCAAGATATTCTAATATATAATTGTACTTAGCATTACTTTTGAAGGCATTGGATAGTTATATTATTCTGCTTGTCAGAAGTATTTTTATCATGATGTTCAGTCCGTAGCCATGACAACGTTTTTTGAATGAACGGAGCTCGGAGTTTTTTGACCAACGGACCATTCTCACGAGTGAATAGAAAGGTGGTATTGTGCGCAAGAAATTTTGCGCGTTTGTGTGAGTTTTCTCAGCTTTTGGCTAGCGTGTGTCATCTCTATTCAAACAGAACAGAAAAATGAAGATGTGAATCAAGCATAAATTTCGCTGGTTGCGAAGCAAATGATGGGTGGAGGAATAACAGAGTTGCTTGCAACTGATAGTTTTTAGTGAGAAGTCTACAGTTTTGATATTTTTCTTGATTTAGGAGCGAGGGACAGCTGTCGTGTAGGTGGAGCTTTCTGAAATAAGGGAAGCAACCAATGAGGCAGCTCAACGCCCTCCTGGGGAGTTCCTGTGTGGAAACTCTCGATGATGTAATAAGGGCAGTGACGAATAAACGTATGTAATAGGAGACGTTTTTACGATAGATATGTTTGCATTCGACGACGCGAGTAGAGGGGGTTGAACCCGACCTGTCGAGGGTTTAGCCCGTCCGATTTGAGGGAACCAGTAATCAGGTTGGAAGGCTGACAGCAGTGGCCTTCTAGTTTGTTCCGCCAGCTTCTATTTTTATACACCTTGTAGATAAGAATAGCGCCGTCATGGCCTCATCTGTCATGGCCATTCATCACCTTGTAACGAATTTCAGCTAATTGTGGTATCTAGTGTGTTTGGAACTGTCACTGTGATGCCAAATAGTACAAAAGATGAACAAACTAACACTGAGTCGTCAATCAAGCCTTTTACGTAAATTTTAGGAGGCTCCCTTCGATACCAAACAACAGAACATTTCATCATTAGACCTTCCAAAATGTCATCAGCAGCAACTTCAACATGACATTCTTTGAATTGGGTACATTCGAAGGTGGGTCGTTCGTGATAGTTTCAGACTTGAATGTCTTGAATCTTAGTAGTGAATGAATTCTGAATAGCCTCGAGACGTTCTAGGTCTTCCTGTTAGCTGGGAAGCCATAAAGGTGAACAGTATTCTATCCTCGGAAGTACCAGTAGTTTCCAGTGGTGAACTTTGTGTCTGCCTCTAGTGAAGAGGAAGCTACAAGCACCCATCCGTTCTATTTCTTGTCTATCGTAACAATTCTCGCCACATGATCCTCAAAGGTACCACTGTCCTGCATTCTCACCCTTAGGTCTCTTAAAACTTTTTTTTCGATTTTGTTCCCATCGCTCACCGTGTAGGATGTCGATTCAATAAGAAAGGAGTTTCTTACCGTATCATAACACTTTGAATTTTCTTTCGTTGAAGATAATGTAATTGTCCAATGAACAGCAAAAGAGAGTACTTAGATCTAATTTCACAGTCCATACGTCTCCCACTTGATATACCGCTGCTAATATTCGTGTGTCGTCTGCAGCCGAAATGTTAATGTCAAATTTGCATTGTGGCTCATGTCATTTATTATTATAAAGAGAAGCATTGGATCCATCTCGGTACCGAGGGACTCCTCTTAGTACCGGCTGCAGTGTGGACACTTTATCATTACCTCAAACAATGAGGTTATGTGTCGTCCGGTATATTTGTCTGGCTGTCTCTTTGTCTGTCACAAAATAATGTATCATATACAACACACCAGTGTTTCTAACAGTATTTTTATTGTATTCATTACATTTTATTAATAGAGGGCTTAGTGTTACTAAATTATCCCTTATTCGTTTATAATTTAGACCAACGTAAATTACCTCATTAGCACAAACGAGACTGCTTTAGATTGTGCTGTAAAATGTTTGCCTAAGAGAGTACACTCCGAGAATTTTGGTATCACTTCGCGGTGGATTTCGAAAAAAAACTACAATAATAATTAAATTTTCATGAGGCTCACCCCAATATTACGGACAGTAGTTTGAATATAATATGACACAACAATTATTTCAGCACCTTCGGCAACGTTGGATGTAGGAAACATACTCCTGTTCACAGCAATTGCTCTCCGATCGCGGGCAATGAAGTTCATTAACGCATTTGTGAGAAATGGAAACTTGATAAGCGACATGCTGACGAAAACAATCAATAATACGGAGGAAACTATTAGAGAGACCGAGCGGGCACATTTTCCGTTACTGAAATAAACACCAGATTCAAATAACTTCCATACTATACTCAAGAATTGTTCGATTACGTTGACTACGAATTAAGCTTTCATTATTCAGAGCTAGCGTGAAATACCGAAACATATGAGTTTTGAGAGGGAGAGGTTACTCTAATTCAATAAACAGAAGCAGTTTCTGATACCTTTTCTGAGCTAACGAGTCAGTGAGTTAATGTCTATGTAAAATCGACACGAGTTTTCTTACAATAAAATGAAGTTGGGGAAGTCGTAGTCAAACTGATGGACTCGAACGTGGGTAGGGGGAGGAGGGATAGGGGGTGGAAAAGAGTTTCAATTCAGTTTGTACCTAATGTGTATCAACAAACTGGATAGACGTAATTGAGCGTATAGTGTCAGATACAAACGTTTTACAGTTAATATAGAATATAGAACATACGGTAGTTTCCTTTACGTGATACAAATCCGAAAATTTGCGTAGAACGGAATGAGCAAAACTGCCCCTTCTCTCGAAACGAAAAATCGAAATATGGATATTTTCAAACAGAGTGCAAAACAATGCTGTTATTATGTTGAACTTAACGCATTTATTATACTTATTCGCCGTAAGAAATAGGTTATCGTCTTAATTCGTCACGGCTCTGCGATACAGCTAAGAAGCAATGAAAGTTAATAAAAGAGTCAATTTGAGCAAGGTTTCGGATTTTTCAAAAGATCAATTTTCAAATGAGTTTGTTTTGGTAATGCCATATGAAAATCAGGTCTGTGGTCAATTCGACGTCCAAGCCTACCCAACAGCTGCATAAATGTTGAAGACAAACTCGCGATTTGAAAAACAATACAATTGTTACAAGCGTCGGGAATAAACTGGTTCTAAAACCGGCTTGAGTCAGCGGACTTGCAAGTAACGTAGGTGGCAGGCTTACATTGACGCATGTATAGCACCTGACCATGAGCTTTTGTGCTTGCACCATAGAATGTTGACGGTTTCTTTAGCAACAGTTACATATTTTCCCTTAACAATTTGACATCGACAACATTTCTCCACATTTTGCCTTGAACGATACACGTAGTTGGTAATAGTATATTGTGCTGAATACAACGCACCTATGCTTCTAACATAATTTTTTTATTTATTCATTACTTTATTATAATAAAGTGCTTAGCAGTACTTTATAAAGATGCCTTTATAATCAACAGACCAAAGTAAATAACAACATTAGCACAAACGAGGCTGCTTTAGATTGTGCTGTAAAATGTTTGCCTAAGATAGTACACCTTGAGAATTCCGGTGTCATTTCGCGGTGAATTTCTAAGAAAACCGCAATAATAACTACATTTTTATAAGGCTTAACCCAATATACCGGATATTAGTTTGAATTTAATACGACACAATAATTATTTCAGCACCTTCGGTAACGTCTGATGCAGGAAATATGCTCTTGTTCACAGCAATTGCTCTTCGAACCGCGGGCAATGAAGTTTATTAACGCATTTGTGAGAAATGGAAACTTGATAAGCGACATGCTGACGAAAACAATCAATAATACGTAGGAAACTATTAGAGAGACCGAGCAGGCACATTTTCCGTTACTGAAATGCACACCAGATTCAAATAAGTTCCATACTATACTCATGAATTGTTCGATTTCGTTGACTACGAATAAAGCTTTCATTACTCAGCGCTAGCGTGAAATACCGAAATATATGAGTCATGAGGGAGAGGTTACTCTAATTTAATAAACAGAAGCAGTTTCTGATACCCTCTCTGAGCTAATGAGTCAATGAGTGAACGTCTATGTGAAATCGACACGCGTCATGTTACAATAAAATGAAAGTTTCGAAGTCGTAGTTAATCTGTTCGACTCGAACGTGGGTAGGGTGGATCGGTGGATTTTCTAATGTTAGAATATACGCCAGTTTCGCTTACGTGATAGAATTTCAAAAATTTACAAAGCACGGAATGCGCAAGACTGCCGCTTCTATCGAAACGATACAAACATAGATGAGTGATATTTTCATAAGGAGTGATTAATTTAAAATCATTAATATGTAATAATTCACGTCGTATTTTTATTTATTTATAACTGTATTTATATCTTTCCTGTCACGCTATATGAGAGTAAGATAGGAGAAAATTCGGGTGCCGAAGACGGTATCTTGGATACGGGGGTCGCACTTGGGCGCTCCAGGCTGAATGCTGAATTTTCATTAAAGAAGCCTCTGAACAGTGATAAGCACACAGGGGATTTTCCTGAGGTGCTAATTTTTTACCGTCATTTATAATGACGGCCCGGGCCACTAGTAGTAGATAAAGCTGAACGTTTGGGTTATATCTATGGAATGTATCAAACACGGGTGGTAATATTACATTTCAATCAGAATTTAGTACGGCTCTAGGTTGCAGCAAAAAAAAATGAAGAAGTTTAACAGCTTTATTTGAGCACTGCCTGCCAAATCCTCGAAGATCAAAGTGTACTTGGTTTCATTTTGTTAATGGTACATAATTTTTCTTTGTATTAACACCAAAATTTAATCATTCGTGGCGTTGATCAGTATTAACAGTTTCCCTATTTTTCTGGAAGATCCGTTCATATTTTTGTTGCTAAATAACAATCTGACAAACATTAGTCAAAGTCACAAACAAATGTAAACATTTATGTCTTCTAACATCACAAGGAACTCCTGTACATGTCATAAAGATCCAATCACAATTTTTTCAGTAATTGTACTACCTAAATTTAAAATCAGCGTTCGCTGCAACTGCTTCCATCAACTCAACGCGCCGCGTCCACCAGTTAAGCGTACGTGTTGAGATAGATGAAGTGCGAACTCAGCCTGAGCTAAATGAAGTCTTAGACGTAGAAGTTCTGCATATTTTATTGAATTGCAACAGGCTACCCCTGAAACATTTCCCTACGAACGTAAAGTTTTTTGTGAACTTCTGAGAGAAATTTTGGTATCTGTAACGGCAGACCTACTTGCTCGCAATTTATCGAAATCCCGTAATTTGTTCCATTTATCAAAACGTGTTCCTAAAAAATAGAGGATATACCTGTAGTTTTAGCTTGGAATACTAGTACCATTAGAGTGCTAATAGGAGAGACGCACACTAGCCAAAAGAACGAATTCCATAATTTCCGCGTCCTAATACGTTGCTGTATTCATTTAAATAGTACAAAATTTTTCAATTATAATTAATTCCCCCAAAGCATGAAGAAATGTCCGAAACTTAACTGACGGCACTTGCCGAGCAAACTAAACTTGACGCTAACAATTTTACGGCTTACGTAGTAAAGTCACAGCGGTGCTTACGAGGGCTCGACGATACGTTTAGATGATTAGTGGAAGAAACTTGTTCGTTTCAGCAGCAGGCGTCACAGCCATGATGACTTTTGCGCTGCAGTACTTTTGAAATTAATATTCCCCTATGAATTCTAGGTAAGTTTTACTTTTACTTAATATCAGGGACGATTTATATGGAAGTAGGCTTCTGAGCACTTTTATTTTCCAAAATGTGCGTTATTAGTGCTAATGAAGTTTTACACAAGATTAGTTTCTAGATTTGCAGGCAATTGCTACATATGAATACACTCTACATATAGTTCCATTTCAACAGCTCGGAGAGGGCCGGAGCCTGGGCCACGATGACTGCCTGGGGATGGGCCCATTATCTACTATCTAATTTACTTTAATTTAATCTAATCTGCACATTAGAGTCCAAGAAAGGTGCGTGTAGCCTAGTGTCTCACATTAGTTCTGTTTTCTCTCGAAACGCCTGCAGTGTCCGAGCAGTAGTTATTCTCAATAGTAGCCCACTTTGGCTGTCGTGACGTCTAAACATACCATTTATTCCGCTACTCTATTTATCCCTACTGTTTTCAATTACGAGGAGCAGACTTTGAAACCAAGCGGCTAACTTCTCGATGCAAGCGGGCTTAACAGAAGCTGTGCAAAAGGAAGGAAAATCATACTTAAAAAAGATCTGAAAGTTTTATTCAATCGAAGACGGATGAGTTTAGGTTGATGAAATGAAAGTTTAAGTTAACTTTTTTCATTTTGCATTGATATCGTGCCTGACGACAGGCCTGTACAGGATCTACTGAGTCGTAGAACGGTACTCCACAGTCGCCCTGTCGAGTGTCGCTCAAGAAGGGTGACTTGTACTGGAGTACCTGTTCCTTCGGCTGAAGATAGCATTCTTCTTTGACTGGAATCTTCAGTTTAAGATGAGTAAAATAGTCTGCAGGACATTCTTCTCTTGCGCAAAAAAGAAAGAGAGTGCATCGCTGTAGACTACTGCTCCAAATAGTCTTCAATAGATGACAACTTGATCGCCAAGGCAGCTTTCGCGCCATGCGTACTACTACGACGGAAAGTTTTCCTTGACATACACAGCTTGACTCTTCCGAGTTCTTCGCACTGCCGGACCGCTGCGGGTATTGCGACCTTTGGCAAGGTGCAACCTCGACAGGAATTATGTGACCGTTACAACTGTGGCATCTGAACATTCCGCCAAATATGGTAACTTTGACAGACATAAAGTTGACTAAATACAGCCCTGGCATCACAATGTTCGGACATGCGAGGCCGCAACAGCTCTAAAGGCCAAAAATGCCAACAAAACTCAATTTTGTATCCAAATGTTAGGCCACGTGCGGCTGTTGTAACTTCGATGGCCAGAAAATTCCAACCAAGCGAAGCAATAACAGCGTCTAGGAATGAGGTAACGGTCAGCTCAAAGTTGCACCCCAGCCATGGTCGAGGGGTCCCGTGTAGGAACCGTTAGGGTAGCGTCACACTACCAGGAAGTAACCCGAGCATTCCGGAGGGCAGTTGGCATCTTCCGAAAGAGAACACCCGAGAACAGCTATCACGTGTTCCCGCGTCGGGGTCTCTGGACAAGCCACAATCGAACTCGCGTGAGTAACTCCACGAAACTCAGAATATTCACGACCCGTTCTTCACGAGTGAGACATGTGCGCTTCACTCCCAGTCACACCGCAGCAGCTGGACGGTGCGTTGCTCCTCAGAAAGTTCGTCGCTGTCGGCGTCCAGGGCGTTCGAGACGACCTGGCAGCCTTTGCTGCCCTTGCTGCTGTAGCCTTGCTCCAGCGACGCGAAGTCCACGCTCACAAGACCACTGAAGCGAGGGCGCGCCTCCGTAGCGGCCAACAGAGTCAACATGACGAAGAGGAAGGCGAAGCACATGCGAAGAGCGGCCATTTTTGTTGTAGGGCTTTGTGAAGTTTGCGGATATCTGCGCAGTAAGAAAATTACGTTAGATGTGTCAACAGTCAACGCATGGATGCGCGTGAGTTTTACTAAGCAGAGACTCTGCATGATAGAGACAACTTTGTTGCGTCTACATTACACTGCTTCGTTTCAGCCAAAAGTGAAATAAACACCGAATCCTTTCACATTAATTCATTTCACAGTTTTTAGAATAACTGCAACAATGTCAGAAATTTTCCTCGTTTGACTAATTAATTCTTCTTTTAAAGTCGGAATGAAGTGCGGGACGCGAACTTGCGACAGAACAGTTGTGGAAATTGCTACATCATGAGCAAAACTGAGCACTGCTAGTATGCAGATATATGAAATATTTGAGCAAAAAGCATTAATATCAAAAAGTCACCGTGTTAATATTATTGTAGAAATCTTTTCATACATGCCCATGTTGTAAATTCATTTACACTGCAAGAGAGTTATTGTGTGGTAAGCATGGTGTAGTTTTTCAGATCACCAATTATCGTGAATCTTTTATTCCCATTGAAGCTTTTATCACAAACGAGTCAAATAAAATGCTGTAGATCGGTGCAAATAATACCTACCAGCAAAGAGAGCAAGCTGTACAGTTGTTTGTCCTGCAAGACACTGCGAGCAAATGATGCCAGCACTGGCAGTGTCTGGCCTTTATATACCCGGCGCGGTACAGTGGATACGGAACTGAGGAGCGGGCTGCTAAGCCTTCTGCACACACGGAAATGCTGGCTCACCAAAATAGACGTAACTGAACATATTGATCAGTCCGCGTACCTGCGGTGCATATTTATGGAAGCTACGTGTGTGCAGCGAGTTAGCACCGCTCCCAGGTAATGAAAGGTGTTAAGAAATATCATATTGCTGTGTGATCTTTACAACAAGCAAAGTTGAGCGTTGTTCGAGTGAGAAGGTAGCAAGGAAACTTTTAAATAATTTATATAGGATACTAGAATTATCTGCCTATGAACTAGATTCCGTATAGGATTTTATTGGTATGCCAAAGAGTATTCCTGGGAATCGATATTGTGCATCCCTTTATTAGCAGACTTTCTATTCATTATACTTCAATATTCACTAAATTTTTTTAATTTTAATCAGAGAGGACTTTGGAAAAATTATCTGTAAATTTGAATCATCACGACGGAGCTTAGATAGATGCACATTTACTTAATACTCAATAGGATTTTTATTGGTTATAGTAGAGAACTGAAAACTATTCTGAAAAAGCAACATGGTAAAAAAATTACAATTAGTTGTGATAGTTGGAGCTAATCTCGACGCATTGAGGCGTTACTGCACGAAGACTGGCGCAGTTACAACTGCGCGAATATTTATGGATTATTTCATAATAAATAGCGATATCACAACTACAAGAAATTTTAGATGTTTTTCAGAAAATTAGAGCAATCTCTACTACAGGAAGTGCTTAGATTTATTCCATATAAATTACGTGATCACAGCGATACAAAATTTTAGATTTCTTTACAAAAGTTATTGTCATAGCAACTACAGGAAGTTTTTATATTTCTTTTGCAAAGATATACGCTCGTTACAAATGATGGAAGTTAATATATAGATAGATTTACTTCACAAAGGTAAGATGGGTTGCAGCATGAAGTCAAAAGATGTACTTCACAAAGATGAGCGAAACTAAATATGTATATACAGTGTCTATAAAAAAGTGTAAACACTCGATCTTGGAACGCTAAAAACAGTCATAGGTAGGAATCCGGGAATCTGTGTAACGTCTGAAACAAATTCATTATAAACTTTATCACGTCTCAGTCCTATAGCCCAGTAATTAAGTTCGCCGTCCCAATATCTGCCAAATATCAACTGCACAGTTCGCGTTTAAGATTGTTTTAATAGCAGCACGTCTCATTGCAGTGAAGGGTCATCTGTCATAGTAAATTTCACGAAGAAGATAGAATACTATTGAATTACAATTAAATACCCATCAATACGGTTGGCAAATTTGTGTCTGAGACCAAAATCCGATGCAATATTACTGGAATTCCATAAAAAATCAACTTTCTGGAAAGAGCAGACGCTCATGAGGAAGCAACAATTTCTGTGAGGTGCGAAAGATTTAAAAAATCATCAGAAAACATGTATAGAGGCTTACAAAAGTCTCTACGAACAAACCGAAGTGACTCAATGCTAACATTTCTTCAATGTAGTACTTTATATGTAACTTTATTTTCCCACAAAACTGGAAAGATCTCATGTACTGATGATTACTATGATTACTTCCGCCAAGGAGGTTACCCTTTGGCAAACTTATCTCATTGTCTTTCTAATTGACTCTGTCTTTCGGTCACTAAGATAACCCAGAAAATTATGGAAGGATCTTATTGAATTTGTCAGAGATCGTTAGGCACAAAAGGAGGAACAGATAATTAACTTTTGGAGAAGATCTGTTCAACCGTTTGTTTGTCAGCCTTTCAGGGACTGTTAGCAATGTTACGAAGAGCAAATGACGAAATTTTTGCGATGATTTCTTAGCCCGTTTTATTTTATGTTACCCGTTTGATTTTAAATTAGCCCGTTTGAATTTATGTTAGCCCGTTCGATTTTACTTTTGTCAGCAACGTAACCCAAAGTGTTAAATGGATCTTTAAGAAAATTGCTGAAATTGTTAGAAATGATAAAAAACACAAATGACCAAAATTTTTAGATGATCATTTCCTTCGTGTATTTGACTAAATGTTTGTCCGAGTGTTTGTCAGGATATAACTTGGAAATTTACGGACGGATCTTCAAGAAATCACGGAAACTGTTTTTACTGTCTACAAGCACCAATGACCAAATTTTAGAGATGACAAAATGGGAATTTTGTTTCAGGGCAAATTTGATTTATTGTTAACAATGCATCGCTTGGCAGAGTATGCGCTCTCAGAGTGCTCCAGCTATTATTGGAACTGCACAATGAGGTACCTAACTAAGTTCCACGATGATATACACAAGTGCAGTTACACGAAAGCAGTATATTAATTTCACAGAGACAAGCGGATCCTAACTGCATGAGAAGACGCAATGAATGAGTGACGGTAAATGAATGAGCAACGCAGCCTTGGAACATTGAGCCCTTGCGACGCACGTATTGAGTGTGCCTTCCTTGTCGCAGACAGCTAGGCGCGGGACCGGAGCGTGGTGAGAGGGTATGAGAAAGACACAGGAGAGCGACACAGTAATGCTCTATATCAGCTTGTTAGCCTTGATTTTGACCTTTACCAGGTAAAGAGGCTTGCCCACTGCTGCCTTTCTCCCGTCATGCGGCACCGTTGTAAAACGGCAGGGTGCGCACAGGTACCCTGGTATTTCTCACCGTTATAATTAAACGGTTGGGTATCTATAGGCATCCTTGTATTCCCCACCGTTTTAATTGAACGGCTGGGTATGCACAAGTACACTGTTATTTCTCACCGGTAAAATCTATAGGCACGGTGGTATTCCTCACAATTATAACTGAACCAAAGTTTTGCCTTGCTCTCGCTTAGCTGCATCATTGTAAAAACTGTGGAGGTGTATACTGTAGAGGTAAATGGCGATGTACATTGGCTTTGCACCAGAATGAGAAACACCAAAGGATAATTACAGCACATTTGCGATACAAGCAAGTGCAAGTGGATTTTTCAGTAGGGATGTGCGGTCAAGTTTACTTTACTTTTTCAACCAAATTGAAATGTGCAGTAATGACAGTAATGGAACACCTCAGATGAGTAATACCAATACCCACTTGTATACGCAGCACGCTGTAAGTCCGCTAATGATAGAGATAACTGAGTTTCGGGTGATCACGTCCCATAATCGTCTCATGTGCGGCAGTGATATGAATACACTATGTTCGATGCCTACGATTATATAGGGCGGGTGAATTCAGCAACTATGGCCATACTAGTGATTATAATGATGTTGCTCAAACTATATAACAGGAAATTTTGGAATTTACTTCGAAACACTAAAATGCTATTTCATTTAGCGCGGAACTGTAGCATGATCATTAAAAAATGAATAATTATTTACGCATAAGACAAATGAACTTACTGGACCAGTGAGTCTTATCTTCACCGTATCACATTCTAGTTCTCGCACAGTCATAAAACATAACTTCAAATTTTTTATTGATACGTCATCTGGACTTTAAATTTATTTGGCCTACCTCTCCTACCAAAAGTTACCTACTTTGAAAATGACTTTCGTTTAGATTGTTGAAAGTTTGACAACATAAATTAAATAGGCAAGATAATGCATTAATTAAATAATGCTTAAGTCACTACGTAATACAACACAATATTACAAACAAGCATGTTTGCTTCGGAGGACCAAACACAGAGTTTTTATTAGTAAAATAGCACGCAAAATGAGATTTTATAAATCTATAAGACAAAATATTTGTGACTGAATCATTGGGCTTTGTTAACTGCAGATCTCTCCGTGTGAATAAAAAATTTGCGTTGTACGCTGCTCTATATAAGGCAGCAATTACTACCAATTTTTAGCTTATCTCCTTTCTTTGGCCTTTTTTGATCAAAAGTCCTCCAGCAGGGTTCAAACAAATCGGACCTGCGCCCCTTCTAGCCAAAAAAGGCCTATAATTAACGAGATAAAATAGTGACAGCATTATGAAACCCCACTGCAGAGAAATAATATTATCGTGAGAAATGAAATAAGGGCCGCTGACTGAACAGCCTAAACCAATCGGCTTAGAACCACTGGCCGGTAAACCTCCAAAAAAGGTTTAGGGGCCGGAGAGAGTAAAGAAACCAAAGTAGCCAATATCGCACGCCTGCAGAAGGGGATGAGAACTTACCTGTTGTGGTGACTGCAACGCACGAGTAGGTAATGATCCTTGGGCTGATCACTGGCGAGACTCGCGATGATTAGCAACTGTATTAAAGTTAACTGACTTGAATTCAAGCCAGCAAACTGAACGTTTTGCTCGAATAAAATTAAAGGCAACGGGCTCTGGGATTCTTAGTAAATAATTCTTCGATTTAAAACTTTCAAGATTGTCGCGACTGTTATGGTTAAACAGAGTACGTTTCGTACTACGTGTCCTGCGTAATACAATCGCTGCAGATCAGAGCTGCCAGCCAAATATTCAAAAATTATCCGGTGAATATCCGGAAGGCTGAACAATGTACCAGCTTTTCGCAGCAACAAAAGATCAAAACTGTTTCAGAAAAAGAGCTTTTCTGAAAATATTTTTGACCAACGCAGGAGCTCTCAGCTGTCCGAACTCGAAATGCGAATCGCTTCGACTGCTGCCGCTGTTCGGACGCTTGTCTGTTATATAGACAGCACCATAAAATTACTGTTATTAACCGAGTGCAAAAAGAGCGTGCCAAAATTAAGACCCTTGCGCAATATACCTGTCACTCTAGAACTTCGCATGCTATCCATAAAATGTTAACAAAGCAAAAAGAGCCACCTGGTGGAGGAAGTAGCAGTTATGAAATAAGAATGCGCGCGTTGCGAAACGCTCGAGCATCAGGAAAATGTTATGCAAAACTTAAGAGTGGCGCAGCTACAGAAATAACTCATCCTTGAGTACAACATGTAATTACTTGCCCGGCTTGAGAAGCGTAAGGAAAAGCTAAGTATTACTAGCTACAGTTGATAGTGCTGCATGGGGTCTATCCTTTGCCGTTCACTAGAACGGTCGGACAAAATTAAAAAATGTCAGTTTTTCTACAAGTGATGGTGTGAAGTTTTATTCTGTATAGTTCAGGTTTTTCCAACCTCTTCTAAGCCTGGCACCCCAAGAGAACTTTTAGTACACTCGTATGTTTTCGCATCCCTTCAAAATTATAACAAATTCGATAAAAAAGAGATTTATGCTAAGTTTATGCAACCAGTTTGTTGATTTTCAAATTGATTCTATAAATCCAAGATTTCGCACAGCGTCAAAAGTTATCCCCCGCGGCAGCTACGAGCTTCCCAAGTTGAGATCACCGCCACTCATTATTAACACGTGACTGAACCACCAAGTGTAAGGACACGCAAGTATTTCTGTAGCAACTGAGAGTATGGACGCATTCGATTGGCCGGGAAACTGAAGACTTCGAGGTTTGATTCGGGCGGTACTTCGAACAGGAGCTTTGATCTCGTCTCTTGAATTGTGTTGCAAGTGTAAAGTCCGGTGGTGCGCAGTCAATAAATTGCATGTGTAAAGTCCGGTGGTGCGCAGTCAATAAATTGCAAGTGTAAAGTCCGGAGGTGCGCAGTCAATAAATTGCATGTGTAAAGTCCGGTGGTGCCCAGTCAATAAATTGCAAGTGTAAATTCCGGTGGTGC
>LQNS02007216.1:27012463-27023610 GCA_001587735.2 Parhyale hawaiensis
ATAAATTGCAAGTGTAAAGTTCGGTGGTGCCCAGTCAATAAATTGCAAGTGTAAAGTTCGGTGGTGCCCAGTCAATAAATTGCAAGTGTAAAGTTCGGTGGTGCCCAGTCAATAAATTGCAAGTGTAAAGTTCGGTGGTGCCCAGTCAAAAAATTGCAAGTGTAAAGTCCGGTGGTGCCGAGTCAATAAATTTTGGTGGTGCTAGTAGCCGAGGGCGCTTGCGACCGAGGGTCAACGCAACAAATCCGACTTCGTAGTGTTGGTCGTAACTTCAGCAGGACGTCTATGAACATCATTTTTCAAATAAGTAGGAGGTTATGTTTTCGTCGAGTTTGTCTGTCTGGTAGTTTGTCTCTCTGTCTGTCAGCAAGATAACTCAAAAAGCTATGGACGGATCGTAACAAAATTGATAGGGATTGTTAGGGATGTTATAAGAACAGATGATTAACTTTTGGTGAAGAGCCGTACATCAGTTTGTTTGCTTGTCTGCCTTTTTTCTTAATGCTATAAATAAAAAATATGGACGGATTTTCATGAAATTTACGTGAGTTGTTCGGTGTATCCCGAACAGTAGTTGGCCTAATTTTTTTGTTCGTTCGCTTGTATGATTGTCTCTGAGTTTGATTTTATGTTTGTTGGCAAAATAATTTGCAGAGTTCTGAACATATCTTTATAAAATTTACAGCACTTGTTAGAAATGTTAATAGGCATAAGTGATCAACTTTCGGTGATGATCAGTTCGTTCGTTTCTGTGTTTGACTAGTGTTTGTCAGAAGTATATTCGAAAAAGTTATGAACCGACCTTCATGAAATTTGTAAGACTTGTTAGAAATGCTAAAAGCCACATTTTAGTGATGATCAATTCGTCCGTTTGTGTATGACTAATGTTTATCAGAAAATAATTCATAAAGTAACGGACAGATCTTCAAGAAAATTACAGACCCTTTTATTACTATCAAAAGGCACAAATAACCAAATTTCGGCGCTGATGAGCAGGAAATAATAGTTGCAGAACCAACTTTAAACATTGTTAACGTTGCTTTATTTTGGCGGAGGCATGCGATCTCAGAGTGCCCTAATTCTTAAAGTATGAACCTTAGGGGATTAAAACCGCTTATAATTAGGAGCGATCGCTGAAAATTTGCCATTGGCAATTGTTATGGGGTAAAAATTGCAGCAGCGGCTGAGACTTGCAATATTTTCCACCGAGTAATATTAATTGTGCGTAAGCTGAAGCAGTGCCGCGGTACCGTAGAGTAAAGAGCTTAATTGAGTTGGCGCCATACTGTTAGCGACAACGAAACTTGTTGAGTGGGCACCGGGCTTAAGAAGCAACCCGGTTACCTCGAGCCGGTCCAAAACGCTATTTTGCGGAATAACATCGAGTTTTTAGAAGTTTCAAGGACGACCGATTAAGGGTCAACTCCTGAAATTTCATTGAACAGAGCAAAAGAAAAGGGCTTGTTTAAAGGTTTTGGCACGTCAAGCTTCGAAGTTTTAGGGCTCGTTCCATTGGCTCGTCAAAACCAACGTAAACCAGTTCTGCTCGACCGAAAACTCAGACAAGAGCGTTGGTATCGACACTTGAAATCTTCTTAAAGGTGTCGGCAATAACTCAAGTGCGGTTGAGACGACTGGAAACTGCATTTTGCGGAGTGTGATTGTGTTTCCCGCCATCTCATGCGTAATTATTAATTTAAGGTTTATGCTTGATATTCGATAGAGCAAAGAGAAGCCTAAGCACTTGCCAAGGCCTCGGACTATAGGCCTATTGGCTCAGATCGACTTTGCCATGCTAATTGACTGTCCTCAATACCATCGACTAGTTAAACGCGCATCAAGTGTAGTCGTATCAATATAGCAAAATGATATCTTAATGACGCTCTCTTTTTCGCTGTAAAATCATACATTTCCAAGAACAAATCTAAAAATTGTGTCAGTGTGTTGTTTAACTTTATAAACTTGATATATACAGATAATCCTCGATATATGCCATGAACTGGTTCGTTAATACGAGGGCACATATCATGGATAGGAAATAAATAAAATTTATTGGATAATGCCCAAGTTACTTATTAATTCTTAGTAATGCTGCAGAAAGGTACTGGACAGGTTTGGAGACATACTGCCATGTGCAATTACGGCGGTTAAAGATTTAAAAAGTTGAGAAAATACTATTGAAATGAATATTTCAGGTGCAGTTTACCATTGACAATATTAAATTAACCTAAACATCACCTTTAAAATCGTTCCTGCTAATACACATTTAAAAAAAAAATTATAAATGAAGGAAGTAGTATTGCAATATTCCAAGTGATGCATGACCTGTACACACAATGCTCTTTAAAAAGTAGTGTCGGGAGGTGTACAATAATCGAATTCAAGAGTACACACTTATATTGTAAAACTAGACCGAACCACTACGATAGGTAATTCCCGTGCTACAATATTATAGTAGGTAAACGCTCGTATAGAGCATGAACGAGTGGCAAGACTCTCGATCGCTGTCGGCACTCGAGAGCAAGATCAACGAGTGGCAACACACTCCTTGTCGGCACTCGAGGGCAAGATCAACGAGTGGCAACACACTCGCTGTCAGGTAACAAATGCTGTAATAAAATATGGTGCTGCATCACTTTCCACATTACGTACTGTTACTCAGTCTGATAGCGATGGTGTAGTAATCAGGTACAAATTTGCAGGATTGAAAATTACAGTCAATAATTTGCATAATGCTTGTCATGATCTATAATGCAGTAAAACTACAACGTAATATACAATAACACAGAATGAAATACTGATAGCATGCTATTATTTCGCCGCACGACAGAAATAAACAATGTCTAGAAATTCGCCCGCCTGTTCTTTCACAGAAGATGTTGCGGAGCGACGCCTACAAAAATAGCAGCAGACTACGAAGGCTGAGTTTTTTACTAGTTTATCTCACACGTACGTTCATGTGACCATCAGAAGGGTACTTCTCAGTTATCCCTTCTCGAGCAACGTGTCTATTTCAAGATGCATACAAAAGCTAGAGTTGCATAGGGTGACGTTGACCGTAGTATTATCGAAACATGAGCACGAATGATTGACGTATAAATAAGCAATAGTATTTTTACGATGATCCGTATCATATATCGTACGTCGAGGGGTAAAGGAAATCTTGGCAGTCAACTAACAAAAATTAATGACGGTTGACAACGACGGTAGCGCGCTGAAAATCAACTAAGTGAGTAAAAAATGATTATCATTATGGGTGATTCATGGCAAGCGATGGTATTTTGGATAAAACTTTTGTACGAAGCACCAACTACGTTTAATTATCAATGAATATTATCTATATAAAAACCTAACTGGAGCACTCTGAGAACGCATACCTCCGCCAAGCGCGGCAACGGTAGCAAAAATTCAAATTGCCTTTGAAACCAAAATTTTCTTTGTATTAACTCTAAAATCAAATTATTTGTGCATTTTGATAGTAATCACAGCTTATGCAATTTTCTTGAAGATCCGTTGACAACTTTGTGAATTATACTGCTAACAAACGTTATGACCAACATACATGAGTCAAACATACAAACGAACTAACTGAACTGTACCAAAATTTACTCATTTACGTCTTTCAACATTACTAACAACCCCTATAAATTTCATAAAGATCCATTCAATATTTTTTGAGTTATTGTGCTTACAAGCATAAAATGAAAAACAGTGACAAACGAACGAACGAACGAACAAACGAATTATTACCAAAATTTGGTTATTTATTCTTTGTTTTTTTGTTATATAGCTACCTAACAACTCATATTAATTTCATAAAAATCCATCCATAACTTTTTGAGTGATGACAGTGAGAAAAATGAGGCGGACAAATGAACAAACAAACGGATAGACATATCTTCACCAAATGTTAATCATCTGTTCCTCCGAACATACCTAACAATCCCTGTAAATTTTGTCCAAATCGGTTCATAACTTTTTGAGTTATCTTGGTGACAGATAAACACGATGAAAACATAACCTCCTTGGCGGAGGTAATTATCGGATATATACTAACTGAAGCCTATGAAATTAAGTTGAAAACACGTTTCTCTTTTAAGAACACTGATAATCCTTACTGTAGAATATCGATTTTTATATGTATTTAATTATACTACTTAATTATAATAGACCGAAAAATGACTGTTGAAAACTATGACATAAAGGCAAGAAAAGGTCATGCGAGTCACTACCGTGGGTATAATGATTATACATATATGTATCTATGAAAATTTATTAAATCGCCTTTTCATTCACTGCCGCCCTCCATATGACTTGCTAACGCTTGAAGAAAGTAAAATATTCGGCAAGGAGAAAGTATCTGTTCGATAAAGGCTGCGCATAGACACTTCTCCACCGAATAAATGAATGAATTCCAGAATCTTCTCTATAAATAGAAATAAACATCAGTCATACACTCACACCGCCTCCATTCAAGCTCACCCACCTGCCCACTCATCACCCAGCAGATGCTGTAACGGGACGCACTTTTTGTACTGCCGTCTGGACCCTCGTTAGGCAAGCCAGCTCTGTTGCCAGGCATACGTCATCCTTGGCACACAGCGGCGGTGCTGGCCTTCGCGTGGTCTTCAGCAGAGAAGGCGGAACAGTGAGTACCGTGGGGGAAGTGTGCGGCAGTGCGGCACTGCATCCAAAATGGGCAGGTGCAGTAGCTGTACTGCCGCTGCATGGAGCTACTGTAAGGTTATCGACAGTGGTACTACATAATTACGTAGATCCAGCGCGCTTTGGGATGAGGGATGAACCTCCCCAGATCCATTTGGTATAGAAATGAAGCATTTCTCAGCTTGAGAATACCGTTCAACATAAGCTTAGTTTTCTGATGAAGTGAAGATAATAACTGAGGTACTCCGGCGCTGTATGAGGTGCTTGAGATTCAAGTATATAAGATGTGTGCCTATAAGTTAGGTTAGGATAGGTTCTAGCTGAACTGAACCTACCTTAACCAATTCTTAACCGACCTAACGCATGCTAACTTCAAACAAACTTCGAAGTAGACCACACAGAATACCAGGACCATATTTGACAGCGTCACATCACTATGGATAGTATGGCGAGATTTTAGACTTCTACGTAAAAAGGATAATTGCCAAAATTGCATCAGTCTTAATTCTTCCTTTCATCAGATACTTTACTTCTCTCGTAGGAATAACACTACATGAAGTGTAACATATGTCACGGCATGAAAGAAAAGGGTTAACGAAGAGATACACGTTGATATGCCATATAGGATAAAATACCGCAATTGTACTAATTTCATATTTGACCATTAGACGTCAGATATCATCAGTTGATCTAAACTAGAATCATCGGTTTACATGTGTGTTTTGAACACGGTTTTATTCTTAGTAGTTAGCTCATAGGTATGTGCAGTACGTTGTTCAATTCTTAGATCATCAGTATACCTGTCTAGATTCAGTTTACGTGTTTGGTATGTAGCCAAGTTTTTACAATAGAACATCAGTATACATGCATGCTATTTCAATAGTACACCTGTCTACTCTAGTACATTGTTCAATTCCTATGGATCATCAAGTCACGCATCTAGTATATTGTTCTATTCTAGGATTAGCTGTGTACACGTGTGTAGTAGCCTACATGGTTCTAAGTATACTTATGAATCATCAAGTTATGTGTCTACTGCATTATTCCATTCTTTGATCAGTAACACCTATAGGTATAAATGTGTCGAATATATCGCCCTATTCTTATCGATCCTCAGGTCACGTGAATGATACAATATTCAAATGTTACATTTTGTCAATTCACAAGTCTACGTGATCAACAAGAGTACATGAGGCCCATGTGGCTTTGCACTCCCTATACCCCATTGGTGCCACTTTTATCATACACTGGACCAAAGTGGCAACCATCTCCATATGCAACTATCTGGGGTAAATGTGACCCTTGTTACAGTACAAATTGTAGTGTGGTTGCCACAAGCGGTCAACGTGACAAAAACCACTAACGTATGAGCAACGTAGCAGCCAGATTAGTGACAGCTACCATCCTTAAAATCACGTTAGAACCTAAAACCAAGTGGTGTCCTCACGGCATTGTTGTTCACGTGGTATAGATCACCAAGTCCTGAGTCTAGTGCAATCTTCCATTCTTAAATTGGCAGTATTCCTCCCGTCTAGCACACAGTTTTGTTCTTAGATCATCAGCACAACATTATATCTGGTATTAAATTTACCTATCGAAGCAACATCAAAAAAAAAAAAAAACATGTACATGCACCATTGAAGAATCGTGAAAAGGCAACAGGCAGCTAAATAAAACTTTAGCATTTACCTCGACGATCGAGAAATTGAAGAAAATAGTAACAGGAAAAATGGGGAGCTGGTGATTGCCACTCCGTCGCCGTCTGTTATACGTTCGTATTTTTGCAATGTGGACTGGAATCGGAAGTCGCGGAGCACCACGGGTACCAGGGTCTGGAATTTTATTCGGAGCAGTCTCCATGATATGAGCGCCAGTCTCTAAATTTAATGCTGTTGCACTGCCGTGACAGCAGCAATGAAACAAATGGGTAAAATTTATGGCTGATGCAACAGTAGGAAGATGAGTAAAACAAAGTTTTAAGCCGTACACAGTGTTTGACTTACATGACTCCGATACAAACTCGTACAGAAAGCACTTTATAAGCGACTGGCACAGTAGGAAGATGAGTAAAACAAAAGTTTTAAGCCGTACACAGTGTTTGACTTACATGACTCGGATACAAACACGTACAGAAAGCACTTTATAAGTGACTGAATTAAAATGTTAGACTGGGATCAGCCAAGTAGGAATGAAGTCAACCTGGAATCAGTGTAATCTAGAGAGGTAGTTAGTTAGATGGTTGTGCACACTGGGCTTACGAAACACACAGAGAAAATTTTAGTAAATGAAATGCAAAGGCGCCAGCTGAACACAATAGCATTCCACATAGAGGCGGGTGTAGGTCCGTATGGTGAAAGACTTCAGCCCATTCCCTAGTACCGAGAGAGATAAGTTTGCTGCCTCTACAGTCATTACAAATGGCGATTTGAAGAGGAAAAGCAAATAACAGATATTAGGCCAAAGGCACTTGGGCACAGGTTCTGAGTGTTTCCCCACTAGAACAGCGCCATTACGGGAATGCAAGATAGTTTTTTGGGATGAGCAAACGGAAAAGAAGTTTGAAACGAGGATTTTTTGAATACAAATCACTCAATTTTGAAATTCTATTAGCCCAATGATTGGGTAGCATGGATCTCTCTACACGGATGCCAGAGGGCCACCCTTATCCCCCCTCCCAGTAGGGACCGACCGGGGCCCCGGCTAACCCCGGCTATTTTCAGCGGCCCGGCCCCGGTTTATCGAATATTGCGTACCCCGGCCGCGAATTTTTTTTTCCTGAACCTTTCAGCAAGTACTGAGTTATGTTAAGTTAGAGAGTACGGAACTGAGAACATAACCTATGTAATACTTCAGAAAGAAAACGTTGTAAACTTCTATAGTTATGCACGCATCTCTTTAACATTACTCTCCATTGAACAANTATTGGCTAGGCATTGAGCGCAATATGCTTGGTGACATTTACTCCCTATAACATGTACGTAAAATACACAGAGACTCAATATAAACTGCTAACACACGAGCAATTTTCACATGTTGCTCACATTTAAATGAAGTTCAAGTACATCATACATCGAAATTGATGCCTATTAATTATTAGAATAAACTTCACGGCATGTAAATTGTGAATCTACATAGAGTGCAACACCATCACGAACCATCACCCTTCGCCCCTCCCACTGTGGCCGGTGACCTGCCACGCCATTGGCTGCCGTGAGACTGTACATGCTGAAAGGTTCAGGAAAAAAAAATTCGCACCCCGGCCCTGGTCCCTGTTTATCGAATATACGGCTTACCCCGGCTTTTCAAGCTGTGAAAACCGGGGGGTTTGGCCGGGGTTTTTGGGGGATAGAGGGAAAACACTTAAGAGGCAATAAAATAATTTTTCCGGGGCAAACGAAATTATTTCGTGTAATCTGATTCATTATGAGTGACGAGTCACTAATATCATATCAATATGCTGTATTAAACTACTGTCACTGCAAGAAACCTTGGTATTACTAGTTAATTTAGTTTACTTTAGTGGGGTCCAATTTTTCCCATTTTTTTTATTTCAAATCCACTCATTTTTTTATCTAGAATTCATATCTGAAGTCCGTTTTCGGCTGTCGGCTCTACTTTTTGAAATATATAACTTTAAAGTTGCCATTGAAAAAATTGAAAAAAAAAACACAGTCGCACTGTATAAAGGAAAATCTCTTCTCATATGTTTTTTGGGTAGGGTAACTTAGGTTAGGTTAGGTTCCTATATGGAGTCACCCGTCACCGTGTATTGGTTCCCATAGGAAAACAGTTGGAACTTCAAAGTTAACTATCACGAAAACTAAAGCCGCCCGCCACTAGCAGATTTCAGATTTGAATTCTACATCAAAAATTGAGTGAATTAAACAAAAATCTGGAAATTTTCACAGAAACCTTTGTGAGCCAGAAATTCTTCTATTGTGAATAGTGCAGGGTACACATAGCTCTTTAGGCAATGTGCAACAGCATATTATGGTTAGTGAAGAATGCATGTCAATAAATCAGCCATAATAATAGAAGCTACCATGACTGATTAAATATCTGCTGGCTTCTGCAGAGCATCTCTAATGACTCAAATGCTCATTAGGAAAAGTTGAAAATACAAGACTAAATTCACTTCCAGATTACTTCTTAAGCTCCCGGACTATAAGTTAGTCATCTGTTACTAATAAGGTGTAGGACCTCCTTATGCACGTTATAAAGCAGCAATTCTGTGAGGCATTGAGTCTGCAAGATTTCTAACGTACAATTGATCCATTTTGAACTACTCTTGCATCAGTCCATTCCTTAAATAATTCTCACTTAAATTGAGGATACAACGAGTTATCCCAATGTAACTGTTGATAGTAAATGCTCTACTCTAGTCAAAATAGAAATTCTGTCCCCCGGCTAGTGGGTTTTGGTCGCCCGGCTATTTGATTTTGGTCGCCCCGGCATTTGGTTTTAGTCGCCCCGGCTATTTGATTTTGGTCGCCAAGGTTATTTGATTTTTGGCCGCACCGGTCCCGATCTTTCCAAGATATTCGCCCGGTCGGCCTGCACGGCCCCCAGTACAGCTGAGTCTGGGTACAAAAATGCAATCCCCCCCAAACGGACAAAAGCGCGTTCCCTCAACGCGAAGATTCATTAAAAAAGAATGAGGTATGTGTGACTGAAAGTCGAAAAAAATGAATAAAACTGCATCTTATAAAAGCAGCTAAGATTGATTTCGCAAAAAAAAAGAACACGCACAGCAAAGCTCTCGTTTCAAGCTCGGGAGCACTGGCGTATAGTGATTAGACGTCGCAAGTAACCATTACATATATGTAATGCTGCTGTAATTTAAGAGATTTATAAAGCAAATTCATATGAGTTTTGAATGGAATCGCCACTGGTGCTAAGCAACTCAAATAGGTGGTATAAACAATTTCGCTGGGCAATACATGGCTACTTAGTAATTTATTCACAGCTAAGCTTGGCCTTAGAGTTGGTGTGGACGTTTAGTCCCAGCAGAGCAGGCGGGTGTGAGTGAGCTGCTGGTACAGATACCTGCTCGTACCGCTATGTAGTCCATGCATCGGGTGATTTATCTTCAAGCTAGTATGTCAGGGTGTACGCATCAGTGTTTCGAAAGATCAAGAAGAGTTTCGCTTATTTTTGCTGCGTAGTCAAGAATAGTTAAGAACTAGTTGTCTCTTGGCGGGAGACCACACTACTAAAGATTCGTCTTCACGAAGCTCACGTAGCTGTCCAATGTCAGAGGAGCGCAACACCGGTGGCAATGTTTCTGACGCGTTAAATCTATAGCACGCTTTCTTTTTAATTTGTCCATATGATCACAAAAGAACGTTTAAGTTCATATTGAATGCAAGATGGCAGGTATTGAGAATTTTAAGAGTGTTTCATTCGGTATAAAAAACAGACAGAAGAATGGTTTTTATACACGGACACGAAAACCTATCGGAAGGATAATAATAAATGTTCACATTCTGATAAAGAACAATTGGTATAACAGCAGCCTGTTGTCTCTGGATCATATTACAAGAGGAGTACTACCGCCCTATCTGAATAGCTTATATCCATTGCACGGACCTTCTGTATCGTCTTTCTGTTCGGAGCAGTAACACGCAGTGTGCACAGCGTGTCTCAAAAACTCAAATGCAGTTGTTAACCTTTCTGCAGGTTGAGTAAAGTAAAAAAAACTTCTAGAAAGTTTCACTTAGGGCTGGGAATCTGAACCGATAAGACAAAACTCGATTTAGTATTTAATATGACAGCTAACTTAAAGCCGCGATCTATGGTATTTTTCACGGCATAGCAAATGATGTCAACAATGAGGTTTTGGCTTGAGTATCATAGATAATAACCATTTACTAAACTTCAACACCCTCTAATTCATGTAAGACTAAAAATCTAGCATTCTTATTTATATCATCCCTACGCAATATGCACTCATCACAATGAGAGCGAGCCTATAGGGACGGTTTGAAATTGTAAGACTAAAGATCCAGCATTCTTATTTATGTCATCCCTACGCAATTTGCACTCATCACAATGACAGCGAGCCTATAGGGACGGTTTGAAATTTGCTAAATTGTAACTTTTGAGTCAGATACCTCGCACCACTCTCAGAAGACTGCATCACTACCTAACTTGTTTCAGTAATTCAAGCCTAGGCTAGAACCCAAGAGAACCTAAACGTCACGTGAAGATTTTCCACAAAGTCAGTGAACTTGATGACTTCCCCTCGCAAGTAGCTTCTCCATACTGGTTAAGTAAAGCAATGGAGAAGAACACAGAAAAGAAAGTGCGTCGTTTTTGCAATATCAAGGAAGACGTGGGCAGATTCACATAAAAAGTGGGAAGGAGGCGATGGGTGGAGGAAGGCTTCAGTGGGGAAGAGACAGAGGGGGCGGCGTGCCCCACAGACTTCCTGGTCAGCAATAACAGCAAAAACGACACGGACAGCCACCAGACGACGCAGT
>LQNS02007216.1:27081945-27113318 GCA_001587735.2 Parhyale hawaiensis
CTATAAACTTAGTTCACCAGCACAATGGAAATTTGAAAATAAGTTGACTTTGCTAATTCTAACCGCATTTAATTTTAATTTCAAAGAAACCTTAAGGACGTACGCTATTTCCTGAATATATCAGTTGGGCCTATAACATATGTAGAGGTGGTTCATTACAACTATGAGAAACCTCGACAGCGTTACGAGCGATAATCCATATAGGTTGACAGGTCAACTTCTATTTTTACTCGAAACAATGTGTACAGTATACTGAAGGTTGCTTTCATGCTAATAGTCGAACAGTTAATTAGCTAATGAATGAATTTCAAGCCAGTTATTAGTAAAGGAGGAGTAGTAGAAAGCCCACATTTATAAGTGTGCTGTGCTTATAGTCCGGAAGATCGTTTATAAAGATACGGGTATGGGCACTTTTTAATATTTCCGTGCCGATCACTTGTGGCTGGGCCGCAAGGGCCCGCCTCTGATGCCGAAAAAATAACCAATGCTGATAGCAACTGTGGCAAAATATAAGAGCAGAGTATATGTACGTACAAGCTGTGACAGTTCATTTATTAGACCTATACGATTTCAAATGACACCGCATCAATTTATTTTCATTATTATATAACCTTCCCACCACCATTGATGCTCAAAACAGCACTTCAATAGAATATCTCAGTCATTATAGCAGTGCTTCGTCAAGATTTGGGGTATATTTGCTATAGTAGGTAAGTTCCGGATTTGTAGAGTTAGAGGTTTCTGAACCACATCAAAGAAGGCAACAATAGTTTGATATATTGATTTGTTCAGTTCCATCTGCCACGGTACATCAAATAATTTCGTAAGAATCGTTGCTTTGAAATTGGTTTCTAGGATTTAATTGAACGGTAAACGACGAAAAAAGTACAGCAAAACACATTAAATAAGCATAAAGGATTTTGTACGTTTCCGGGTGTTGACCGTCGGGCTTTAACATGGCGGCAATAATAACGTCAACTTCACCGCACACTTACTGAGCGCTTCCCAAACTATTCTTGGCCTCGCACCCCTGGAAAACTTTTAACGTCTTCTCGCAACCCCTAAAAATAATTAACCCATATGATGGTAACAAATTAAGTTTGTATCAATTTTTATGCAACGATTTAAATTAATATTTGAATGACACTAGCTATCGCACTCCCTTAAAGGCCATCTCGTGCCTCCAGGGGGGAGGGGCAGAGCACCCCTGTTAGGGAACTCCTGCTGTAACTGGAAAATCCATATGCAGTGTCTCGTGTCGCAGATAGATTAGATGCTCGCTTGTCCCCCGAGAAGTGCATGGCTTCAGTCGACCACAGATTATCATTGCTATTGCATCAGAGACGGAAGGCTCATGTGACAATTACGATTATCTGACCGTGCCACCACTACTGGATAGGTCACTGGGAGCACCGCCATCACAATGGAGTAGAAGTGGTAGAAACGCTGACGCCGGAATCCAAGCAGCTTAAGATTTCACTTGCTGAGCAGGGAGGCGAAAGCGTCCAAACGCAGCACTCAACAATCCAGCCGTTGCGAATATACATAAACATAGACATCACAAACTTCTGACTATCAGCATCACAGAGTTGTTTCTTTCTCTAAAAATTTTGGCAAGATATTCAGCAGCGAATTTGCCCAAATGAACTAGTACACTAAGTGCTAATAGGTGAAAGATATAATGTAAGTCACGCATACAAATGACAGGTTTGCAAGAGCTGGCGCTTACGTACAGACTAAGCGCAGAAGCTCGCAAAAAAAAACATTATCTTGGCACAAGTCAACAATTTCGGAGACCGAGACACGCTGCCCATGTGACCGAAGCGAAAGAGACACGGGACTGTCAGATGGGGGCGGGACTTATGACACAATATGAAAGGCAACGTCACTACACCTGCGATGGAAAGCTTAGATATCACGGGATTTCAGAAGACGGGGAGGCGTGCTAGGGGCGGGAACTGCACCAATACGTCACTGGATATTTCCCTCGGTTTCACATTGTTATTAAACCTACACGACGACCGGGGGTCAAGGAACGGGTAAGCTCAAATGCAGCATTAGTAACCTCAGGGAGCTAGGATGAACCACGCGCAAATCTATTCACAGCTGACTCAAATACATTATTACAGTATTTTACAAAATTAACCACCCCAGACAAAACTCAAATCCATCGAGATCTCTGTATCCCGGCAATGAATCCCTTGCCAACATTGATCCCAGGGGGAGGGAGGACGACGATATATCGACAATGATCCAGAAAGAAATGACTCTCAAGTGATGAATGTCAAGCAAAGTGAAGGACTGTGCCGAGCACCACCGCCCACGGGAATACAAAGTCCCGAGAATAAGCAAGAGTGCAGACCAAAGGCTGTTGAAGAAGAGGGAGGAAGGAAAGCGTGCACGGAAAGACGGCGTTTGCGGCGGCTGCAACTATCTTGGTGTTGGACCTGCGATCATGGATAGCAAGGCTAATACCTGGCCTGCCCTTGGTGACGTCACTAAGGTGGGCCAGGGGTGACATTTCAGGCCAAGTGCTACCAAAGTGGCACTTGGTAGCATACGCTACCAAAGTGGGTGTTTAGATAAGCAAGGAAGTTTGTGCCATTTTTACAGTAAATTGTCTAAACAGGAAAGCAAAAAACCTTCTGGGTTAACAAATAGTTCAAATTTAATTTTGTCAGAAGAACGTTACCTAAAACAATGTAGATTAAGCCTCCTACTGAAGGCAGCAAGGGCCACCATTCTATGGCAGCGAATATAAATTTTCGCTATGACACAAATTTTGGATATTAAACTGTCTTAAGCCTACTAGACTAAAAGAACTGAAAAGAAGAGCAATAATCAACAAGGATATAAATCGCGGGAGGGGTAGAGTGAGCGCAAGGCAAGGGGCCTGGCATGGCGTACGACTTGTGACGCTACCCACAGGATCAGATAGTCTTAATGCATACTGGTGAGGCTACGCCTGATATTAAAAGAATGCACTTTCAGCTCTCACTTTAGGTAGATCACTGTGAAGTTTATGCATAAAGCGAACGGTAGTAGCCGACTGAAAAGAAGACTCGACACACGAGTAATATATATAGGTACATATATTCTCTACTGTGTTCACATCGAGAGTGCAGCCTCAGCCTCACTGAGTTTCCTGATCTTAAAAGGTCCAGGACTGCTTTGCTGATCCCGAGTAGATTCATTCCAAGGAAAAATGTAGCTACGAGGATCTTCACTTACGGTAAGCCGAAACACTCATTTGCTTAGCGAAAAATATCCAAGTTTAGGTAGCTCAATGAAAGGAAATAATCTTCTAATTTAATTCAGTTTAGTTAACAACACATATCAGCTCTCTCTCAAAGAAATAATTTTTTTCATTTAAAAAAATACTCCAATAAAAACTCTACCACTACCATAACCGAATAGACTTGTAGTTCACGACTTAGGCTGAACAAATCAGTTTTATTTCGTAAAAACTAATGTACATGCAATAACCCTATACCGCAATTAATAAATAGCAGTCAAGAGAGAATGCTCCTGCATGTATGGAAAACTAATGGCTACAACTTTGTCAGACCAACGGCAAAGCTGACTGTTAAAATTACTCTGATGACATTAGCAGTCAAAACCTGCCCTAGCCATTGCTCAAGTCCTGTCATCCGAAGAGAGGAAGCAGGAAGGGACAAAGCATGTGAAGTAAATCCATACATCACGTGAGGAAAGCAGACAGGAGAAGAGAGGAGTAACACTAGCACAGAAAGATGGTCAGTAGCAGCACATGAAATCAAAGAAACGAACTGAGCATGGAGGGCAAATATGTGCTGAAGATCTAGCCACTGGTGAAGTAAACTAAGGGCTCCGCGTTATACCTCTTCACTAATAACTATCTATAATGCAAGTAAATATATACGTATATGTATGCAGATAAAAATCGCAATTTGGGTCCACGATGCAATCGTGTAATCCTGCTTCTGAAGCTGCGCTGCCGAGAGGTAGCGAGGCTATGACTCGCACGACCTGGGGGTGTGCGGGCCAGGCTCGTAGCATCTTGGCATCCTAACTCCAACTCCTAACAAAATTGTACTGTCAAAACACCGGCAAATAATTCTTTCAACTGATATTCGAGTGACAACCAGGTGTCCTACTCCGACTCCTGGCATCCAACACCTCAGACTTTTATGACTCCGGCCGGCTCTGACACTCTCTTGTCAGATTTTACGTCCTAATAAAACAATACCAAAGTATAATTATAAATGTTGTTTGTTACCAGAACTTTTGGGTTGGCTGCTGCCGATTTCCATTTTCTCAGAGGAAGATACTACGCATTGCTTCCGATTTTCAGCAACTGATAATATTTATTAGCAATCATATTAGTAAATACTGTATCTTTCAAGTTTCTATTGTAATTCTCATAGTTTTTCAAACCAGAATTAGGAAGCGAAACCTAGTATGTTCAAAATAAAGAGGCACCTCAGCGCTTCAGACCAATAAGTAGGAAAGAAGAGGAAGAACGGAATGAAGATTATCTGCCGGAGTGAGGAGTACCTCTCAGCCTACAACTCCTGACAGCGTAGGATGGACACACCTCACGTAACCCGACTGGACTCTATGCCATCTCAGGGGCACGAGAACATGATATCAAAAAGGAAAAGATGAAAAAAACTGCCAGCAGAAGTTTGAAGTGAAGGATGCAAGATTGCATAGTCCTAAAAGAAGCTAAATAACCTGGTATTCGACACGGCGTAATACGAAATTCGCATGCTATGATATCATTTGGTGTTCCAACATGGAGCGAATAGAGGAGCCTGTGGTAGCCACGACTGGCCAGTAGCATTAACACCGCTCCCGCAGCCCAACAAGCGACTGCTCGTACAGAGAACGCGATAAGAACGTTGCCGTTACTGTCCATGACACTTACTGCAGTACTATCTTTTCAGTTAGATTCTTCCGCTTAACCTACACACAATGAGGCGTGCGAAGGGCGGAGCGGTAATGCGTGTTGCCAGCAGCAGGAAGACGTCTCACCAACCGTTTATCGTGTCCGGAACCTGGCGGCGACTCGGGTACAAGGCAAGATACCTTTAGCATTAAAAGGCTCTGTGGCACCGAAAGACGACTGCCACGACAGATACGCCGCCACAATACGACGTGACCTTAGCTTCTCAATAGCAGCCGTAATACTCACAAGCGAAAACTCCATGATATTCTACAGAACGTCGCTAGCAGAAAAGTTTGAACAGTGCCAATGTGATAAGTGGCTTATCTCATAACCTTCACGTTGGTAGCAACACTCATCACAGATAAGCCCTGGTTTGATTCGGCGAAAGCATGAGACTTTTCCTCCACGGTGAACTTTAAAAGTACAGAAACATTGTATTATTTGCTTCAGCTCAATTATACCTATCAAACGACAGTGGTTTTTAGTAATATATTGAGTAGTTTCATTCTCTGCTTCCACAACAGAGGCGATCTCACAGTGAAATTAAGGACATACAATATGTTGATAAAAGAGTAGAATCCATTGACAAGGGTGTTCCAACACACGATTAACGAGTATGAGAACAGCAAGTCCGTAAAGAAGAGGATGAACAGAGGTATGGAACATCCGTACGAGTGTGACAGTGGAAGGAAGCTAAGTGGGCACTAAGGAAAGACGTCCCGAAGTCCTAGCTAAGTGTAAGGTAACCTCAAAGTTCCCCCAGGGGTCTCTCTGCTGTCCATACCCTAGTAAGGACGAGCCCAACTAACCCACGCCCCCTGAAGGGTGCACGAGTCATTATGAACGATTACGAAAGCAGTGTATTTTCACAAGCACTAGCCAGACAATGAGAGGTACGGAAGCGGCGTATGGTAGCTACTGGGTCGCCATGGCCGATGCCTAACCATACGCTCCCAACTCTGTCCGTTCAGGAGCAGCCAGCACTGGTATCTTTACAACAGGAACTTGCGTTACACCCATGTCATACATGGCTATTACTATTATTACTACATTCATAATGTTCGTTTAAGGCTCCCTAGGCGCTGCAATGGTGTTACACATGAGGAAGAAGAAGACACAGTATGTCGCAAGAGTGTTCACCGTAACATATAGATACTAAAATATAATCACGTAAGGGCTATAACCCAAAAGCTACACCGAGCCAACTATTACATGCTTTAAAATAATAATGCAGTAGTTAGGCCTAATAAANTGCGAATGATTGACAGAACCCTACCACCCACACCAAAGGACTCCAGCTTGTACAGTAGACCACTATGGTTGACCCTGTCAAACGCAGCACTGAAGTCCAACTGGACAAGGCTATGCTATGATATCATTTGGTGTTCCAACATGGAGCGAATAGAGGAGCCTGTGGTAGCTACGACTGGCCAGTAACTTTAACACCGCTCCCGCAGCCCAACAAGCTACTGCTCGTACAGAGAACGCGAGAAGAACGTTGCCGTTACTGTCCATGACACTTACTGCAGTACTATCATTTCAGTTAGATTCTTCCGCTTAAACTACACACACATTGAGGCCTGCGAAGGGCGGAGCGGTAATGCGTGTTGTCAGCAGCCGGAAGACGTCTCACCAACCGTTTATCGCGTCCGGAACCTGACGGCCACGCGGTCACAAGGCAAGATACCTTCAGCATTAACAGGCTCTGTGGCACCGAAAGACGACAGCCACGACAGATACGCCGCCACAATATGACGTGACGTTAGCTTCTTAATAGCAGCCGTAATACTCACAAGCGAAAACTCTATGATACTCTTCAGAACGTCGCTAGTAGAAAAGTTTCAACAGTGCCACTGTAATAAATGGCTTATATCATAACCTTCACGTTGGTAGCAACAGTCACCACAAATAAGCCCTGGTCTGATACGGCGAAACCATGAGACTTTTCCTCCATGGTGAACTTGAAACGTACAGAAACATTGTATTATTTTCTTCAGCTCAATTATACAAATCAAACGACAGTGCGAGCGTAACGGTTGTTGATATTATTATATTTAGTAGTTTCATCCTCTGTTTCCACAACAGAGGCGATCTCACAGTGAAATTAAGGAGATACAATATGTATCTCCTTAATGTATCTCCTTCATCCGTAAAGAAGGGGATGAACAGAAATAAGGAACATCCGTACGAGTGGGACAGTGGAAGGAAGCTAAGTGGGCACGAAGGAAAGACGACCCGAAGTCCTAGCTAAGTGTAAGGTAACCTCAAAGTTCCCCCAGTGGTCTCTCTGCTGTCCATATCCTAGTAAAGACGAGCCCAACTAAGCCACGCCCCCTGAAGGGTGCACGAGTCATTATGAACGATTACGAAAGCAGTGTATTTTCACAAGCACTAGCCAGGCAATGAGAGGTACGGAAGCGGCGTATGGTAGCTACTGGGTCGCCAAGGCCGATGCCTAACCATACGCTCCCCACTCTGTCCGTCCAGGAGCAGCCAACATTGGTATCTTTACAACAGGAACTTGCGTTACACCCATGTCATACATGGCTATTACTATTATTACTGCATTCATAATGTTAGTTTAAGGCTCCCTAGGCGCTGCAATGGTGTTACACAAGAGGAAGAAGAAGACACAGTATGTGGCAAGAGGGTTCACCGTAACATATAGATACTAAAATATAATCACGTAAGGGCTATAACCCAAAAGCTACACCGAGCCAACTATTACATGCTTTAAAATAATAATGCAGTAGTTAGGCCTAATAAAATTGAGATTATTCAACTGAGTTTATTTACCAATAAGAAATCTTAAATTACTAAAAAGGAAAAAAAATAGACAATGGCAAGACATACCACACAGGTGAACAAAGAAACGAACAAACATCAAACAAGCAACAATAACAACGAAGAGAGATTAAGTATTGTCTACAGAGAGTGAAAAAGCAGAAGCATGAAATCAGCACTTGATTCATTTCACCATGCAGTGACATATTATTATTTTAGCTTTTGCATCAAGTTGAGCAAGAAAGCAAATAGACACCGAATAATTGATCTTTTATGGACCAGCTGGAAAATAATACTTTCAGAGAAGTCGCCATTCGCAGCCACCTCGGAGCTCCATCATTCTTATTGCAATAATAATTATGCCTAACTAATAACAGTAAACTCATATGGAAAAATTGTCTTGGGCAACTGCCCTAAATATAAAATTATATACCGTGGGCCTATCATGGTATCTATCCTCGAGCTCAAATGCCTCAAAACGAAGATCAGAGTAGTGAAAGTGCCGGAAAAAGCTCATGTGACCTTTCAAGTTTTGAAGAAAAATACAGATGCAAAAAATCAATTTACTAAAGAAATGACAGCACAACAATAGTTAATTATTTCGCCTGTGTATTCAGTAACTTTCCTTAGTATTTTCCATGCTTTCTTTTTTTAAAGACCCGTTGCATCGTTGCATCTCACAGCAACTCTAGAGCCAACTTGAGTCTGGAGAACAAACTGATAACCTTCCACATAGTTCATGTTTGATATGGTTCCAGTAACTTTCTCTGGGATTTAGATCTTAAGCCAAATGTTCTCCCCAAGCATAATGGATGGAAGTTTGCAATGGAATATTATAACAAATTGTAGGTGATTTGCTTTGAAGGATATCACTTCATTACTACTCTAGTGATGCTGCTAAAACAATCATAAAGTTGTAGCCTTTCAAAAATTACACGTGGCAAATTTCACTCAAATAACTTCAGTGTGAAATGGGAGTAAATTATGCCGAAAAACCTCATTTCTTATAGACTCTTTAGAACCCCTGCCCCTTGAAGTTTTATTTCAAGGCCTCAGGAGTTTTGCCTGCACGGTATATATACTTAGGAACTGCTTTTACCTCTTCCCCCGCATAAACGAATATACCTACATGTCTTCACAGAATGTTCCTTTTTCAGTAGTAGAGTGTACTCGTACAGAGCTCAACTGTTTTCCCTCAATAACTGTTGGGGAAGAGGTATGTTGAGAACAGTTTTATTTTTTACATCTTATCATCCATATTAACGAGTTTGCAGGAATAATGCATTTGAAATACGGCTCAATAGGTAGACAATAAAGGCTTACACTAACGAAATCGATGGGTTCTGAAGAAATAGTCATCAGCAACTGCCTCACAGTAGATTAAACCATGTATTAATTCAATAAAAATAGCACCACGCAGTGTTCCAAGTGAGAAGGCAGGAACAAATAGTCAAAATGTGACACCTATTTTCTATACCATAAGTGCCATACATACACAGCATATTTTACAAAATCTCCAATAATATAAAAATTTCCTTGAATTTTTGCCCATACACACATAAACAATCAAGTAGCACATAACCAAGTCCACAATGAAATTAATCTTTCTTCATAATAGGAGGCGCGCACAATCCGCGGCAGACTTCGGAAGAAGTCTAAGCTTACGACAAAATAATAATAATTTTCTTTTTTTGCTGTAAAACTTGACACAGATGTTTTTATTTTGCAAAAGGTAACAGTGCAAAACCTCAAAAATTTCAATCTTTTCCTGCACTTCACTCACTAAATATACGACAATATAACAATTCGACGCATCAGTAGCTACTAAAAATAATGGACAAAAGTAATGGGGTAAATGTATGCATATTACTGGCCTCAAGTAGGCATAAAGCCTTTCAACTATTCACACAAAAACAGCTTTTTGTTATAAGAACAATAACTGCCGAAACTGAGCAAACATTACTCCATAAATTAGCTGGAGGGTTAAACATTTGGCCAAATTGCACAGGCGGTAGAGACAGCACTCGATTACCCGCAGGATACAAGCAGCATTATGACAGCACAACAAAGTCAAAGCTTTCTCAACCGTATTTGTCATATCGATGACCATTTTAT
The DNA here is from genome assembly GCA_001587735.2 of Parhyale hawaiensis. Taxonomy (NCBI): domain Eukaryota; kingdom Metazoa; phylum Arthropoda; class Malacostraca; order Amphipoda; family Hyalidae; genus Parhyale; species Parhyale hawaiensis. Next base: position 27,091,775 of record LQNS02007216.1, read on the forward strand.
ATAGGTAGGTTTAGGGATGCTATTTATCAAAATTCCACAGTACAAGGTACTCAGTTTCGACGTAATAGGGCAACACAACAACAGTGAAATTACAACTCACGAACATCACTACAAATGACACGAGTTTTCCAGGAACCCTTGCATCGACTCCTGAACTGAGACTCCTCCCAACGAAGTAAAAACTGTCGTAAATTCTTGCATCAGCGCACGCACGTCCCCACTTAGCCTACGAGCTAAGACTTCCCACACTTCCTCAAAGGACTCGCAAATACAATACGATTAGCCTATACCCCAATAGATATTCTATTCAAAGGTTGAGCCTCGCTTTTTCCTACAAACCTGGGCAACCCATGAAAGGACGGCCACCAGTGGCACCTACAAACACAGAGTCCGAAGAGAACAAAACACGTCGGAAGCAAGTATAAACACAATGGTGAGCCGCTTTCGGGTTCCAAAAGCCTAGCTGAAGCTAAGGAAACTACGCAAAATTTGACTCCAAAACCGTCAAAAATTAAAGCAAATACAGACTGGAGTAATGGATTCAAGTCCCTAAACGGAGTGTTAGTTTGTGAGTCTCGAAAAGAATAAAGTTCGTGAGACGAAATTTCACTCTCTTGCATTTCAGGCTTCTCCATTTTTGAGGATACGTCCCAATTTGTGACAACGCGCCGACTTCAAGACCGCTTGCTGTTGGGAATACTAAGGAAGAATCGGCCCCATATTGAATATAGCTACCTGCCGGTGTCGGGCTTAAAAGGCACCTATGCTAATAATTTGTACAACCCTCAGAAAACCCACGTGGAGTATGAAAAATAAAACCTGGGCAACGTAGGACTACGCAACAGGGAATGCCCGTCACTTGGACACATTGTATAGATAATGAATGGGCTGAGTATTATAGATCTTGGCAAATGCCCTGATATACCACATGACCAGGCATAGCATCACTAGAACTTATGGTTTATATGGTTGCATCAGCTAAAGACCTAGTACATAAGTTATTAATGTCTAAACACCGATATTTCTCCAGAACTCAACAAACGTTCGGTCGTAGAAGACGACCTGGTGTTGTACCGCAACACCTTCCTACTCAACAGCAATAGAGCTGAAGATCTGGTATCAGGATTCAAAATCGCCCCAAGAACAAATAATTTTCAACTCAATAAACGTTCGGTTATAGGAGACGACTTGCTGCTACGTCGCTATGCCTTTGTGACCGCAACGTAGTTGAAGATCTAGCATTAAGATTAAAAATCTTAAAGAACAAATATTTTCAAAATGACAATTGTTCGGTCAAAGACAACCTGGTGAAGGCTCGTTATACTTCTGTCACACTCAGCATGGAAAGATCTATTGCTAAGATTCAAAATCTCATAAGCTACATAACACAAATAGTTTAGATCTTGAAGAGTGCTCCGCCATACCACACAACCAGGAGTCTCGCCACTCCAACTTCAACTCAAACCTAAAAAACGATATTGGCAGATTATATCCTAAAAAACGCGTATGCACAAAAGAGGCAGAGCAGTCGTACAAACGCCGCACTGCATCCACATTGAAGGCTGTTGCATCTTAAGACTAAGCAATGCTATAACGATATCATTGGGGAAATAGGTTATCATTAACTAAGCTAAGGAGCAGCAATATATCGTGAAGGAGAGCACCCATATACACCCCCTACAAACCCTCGCACACTTCCACTTAATAAGGTAGGCTACCTACTACTTTATAGTAGCTAGGTGATAAATTGGTAAATGAAGAATGGTGGAGATATTCTGTAAGCGGAGTAGTATATTGGATAATGGGTAATATTTAAGCAGTGATATTCATAAGTGGTCTCGTATTCTAGATACGGAACCTAAAATAGTACGGTAAGCAGTAATCTTGTGAAATTGCTAGATAAACTGTAAATGAAATGGGTAACTGTCCAAATGGGCTAAAATTCTAACCAGTAATATTCGAAAGTGTCTCCATAATCTGGATAAAGAACGTTAAATTTGGGATAAAAAGTTGAAGCACCAAAATATTATTAGTTTCATTTAGGGTTNAATCTTGTGAAATTGCTAGATAATCTGTAAATGAAATGGGTAACTGTCCAAATGGGCTAAAATTCTAACCAGTAATATTCGAAAGTGTCTCCATAATCTGGATAAAGAACGTTAAATTTGGGATAAAAAGTTGAAGCACCAAAACATCATTAGTTTCATTTAGGGTTATTGCTAAAGCATAATTGTGTTATCACAAGAGTTGTTTGATATTCTAGAAATAAAATTTCTGACTCAAGTGAAACTGTTACTTATGGCTTAGCGACTTTCAGATTATACCATAGAATCGAGTATTATGAGCGATTTTTATTATCATACTACAGGGAATTTGCAGCAGCGACGTCTCGTGCTTCCCGGCAGGCGCCGGAGCAACGGACGCCCTTGTCTCTCAAAGAAAATACGTTAGGATTAGCGAAGGTGTAAATATGAGAGAAATGCAGCAACCAAGAATGGCAGCTGTGGCACATCAGATCGTTGTATCACATCGTAGCAAATACAAGAAGCCTGCAATAATAAAAATGACTCAATCAGTCCATTTCACTGTATGTACCTCATGTTCTTAACAACTGGCTACGGCTACACAAAAATTGCCAAGCTGTAAAATCCGATGAATGGCACAGTTATAATTATCTTTATTTTATCATCATGACTATAATAGTGTAGTGTTTGAGGGTCATTTTTTCACTAAAATGACGATCAGAGAGAGGAAGAAACAAGGGACACATAATACGGTACAGGGATAGAAAGGCAGTATCCATGCACGTGAGTGTTCTCACAGTGGAAGATCAATGTACACAGTAACACCCAGGGAATGCTGTACCTATAAACCAGCACAATGCAAACATTCCACTCGTTTGGAAATAGGGCATCTTCTGCAGCTCTAGTAGCAAAATGTCCACACACTTGCTGTGCACACGCTCCTGGGCTACAGCTTCTGCCCACCAATGGGAAGAGCGCCAGCTCTACAGAATCAGAACAGAGCTCACAAGGACACACAGTGGAACACTGAACAGTTTAGACATATACAAATAACTAAAGGCCACACTCAGTGAAGCAACGTACCACTTGCGCGTTCACAGAGTACCTACTGTATATGAATATTCGTTCACAAAGTACTGTTCAAGAATACCGTTCTCATCCGAGCCATAAGTGTTGCTATGTTTCAGAGACGTTTGAGTTGGGGCTATAATGTAGGAACGTTACAGTTAACGTTATAATGTTAGAAGCGTTCGAGTGGGGGCTATTAAGAGTTGGGCTATAACGATACTTTCTGTAGGAGAGGTCGACCAGGCACACGAGGGGTGGTGCTGAAGTCCACAGTACAGTTGCTCATAGCCAAGGCAGAAGTAGCTGCTACACTGCACCTCCCCTTTACACCTCCACAATCACTGATAGAGAAAGTGGAACTGCGCATACGTTGGAGGAAACACACGGCCTGTCTGCGACTCCAAGAAATACCGAGCTACGGGGAAACCTTCCCATTCCGAATTGGAGATACCCACATGTACAACTTATCATTGTAGTTAATTATAGGTAGGAAGTTTAAGCCTCCACTTCCAAGCAGAACGATATAACAGAGGAAAGAGCAAGGAACATATAGTACGCCAAGAGAAACGGGGAACCCATGCACGAAGGTGGTCCCACACAGGATCACCGCGCTTGGGAACAGCAAGTCGGGAAAAAAAGAGGAGAAACGAATTAAAGCATGAGCAAGTAGGAGTAGGAAATTGAGCCTTGTCATGCTATAATTTTCGTGGTATTTTCAAACCGAAAAGCTTGCAAACATGACAGAAGTCGGGGAAAACAATTAGAATGCTCATCAACATAAAGAGGATCCGCTGGCCGCCTGAGTGCGTATAAAGTAAAGGTAAAGTCAACTTTGACTGTACCCTCCCCTGGGAAACCCACATGCACTGGTTCGTGCTGCAGATATAGGCCAACTGGCCCAAGAGGAGTAAGTAGAGCCGCAGCCGACCACGGGTTCGCTAAGAACTATGGCGCCGAAACGGAAGGTTCAACGACCCGAGCCTACCACCCTCGCATTCCTGGTCAGGCAGGTGCCCCCACCCAGCTTCCGCATACCAAACAATTGCCGACTCAGCGCGCCGGACGCGACAAAGATCCCGTGACAGGCTTGTCGCTCGAACTCGGCACCTCGAGCACACGAGTCAGGCACGCATGGCATGCTGCTGTAGTGGGTATACAGACATAAGCCCAAGAAAAGAGCGTAACCACCAAAGGTGGTGAAATACAACCAAGAGTTAGTTAATTCAATTGATTAAAATTGGACTCTGAACCTCCCTACCAACAGAACTCGGTGCGATCCGAAGTGAGCATGCAAATGGTCACGTCGGTTGTGGGTCACGCAAAACGAAAAACTCACGCAACGCACGCTACTGGCAAACGAGAAAAAGAAAGATGAGCCGCTAAAGTATAGCAGTGGCAGGGGTGCACACATAAGGTGGTAAACGGTACCCTATTTCTCTGCGCACGATTCAGACCAGTTGAGAAGAGTACAAGCTGACGGACACGTACAGAGCACCATAGATGTAATTTCTCTGCGCACGATTCAGACCAGTTGAGAAGAGTACAAGCGGACACGTACAGAGCACCATAGATGTAATTTCTCTGCACACGATTCAGACCAGTTGAGAAGAGTACAAGCGGACACGTACAGAGCACCATAGATGTAATCCACAAGGGATCGAATGTGACGATAGTTAACTTCCTTACCAATATACCTTACATATGTGACTAAAGTTGCATTTGTAGTTATACACAAAAGAGATACACAGACGGCGACAGCAGCTCGGCAAAAGGTGGAACTGAAAGCCTCCAGGGTTATTTGGAACGGCTAATAACACACTTAGGAGGCGAGGAAAGATTTAGAACAGAATATTTTAGTTCGATGGTCATACAGAACAATCGTAACGCTGTGCAAAGCACCTTTTAAGTTCAAAAAGTGAGCTTACGATGCAATGTGCACAGGACAGCAGTATCTCGTAATTATAGCACTATGGATAATGCCCTTCACAAAGGCTAGGTCGTACGTACTTTTGGGCTACGACTGATATCAATGTAACTCTTTCCTATGGATGTGCAACAGCGGGACTAAATGACTATTTCTAATAATGACTGTCCATTCTGCTAAGTGAGGAGTCACAGGGTTAACTATCATCGGCGGTAATCCATCGCTTTCAACGGTCTACTTCTTCTAAAATGACATTATGTACAGTAGGCTGCAGAGCCCACGGTAAAAAGGCAGTGTGCAAATATTTTCAGTTTCATAGCCTTGATCACTACCCACACCGTGCTGCATATTGGCACATATTCAAAAGTATTGTAGAAACAAGTAGGCATTTCAGTAACTCAACAACGCGAGTAGAGAGGTGGACCGGATATCTACACGTGATCCGCACCAAAACATGCGGATATGCCGTTAGAAAATGGCACAGATGTCCGCAGAAGCGGATATCTGGTTCACCCCCTACTCGAGACCCAACCTTCCAAACAAACATGTTAGCATCAGCTACTCAAACACTTCAGAAAATTGCTAAGCACACATGTTCCAGCAAACGAACAATCGCAAACATCCTTCGGAGAAAATGAAGAAGCTGTGAGGACAGCAGAATTGAAGCTGTTCTCGGCAACACTGCACACAAAATGAAACATTTGAAGTCCGCACGTGGGTCACATAAGCCCTTTAAGAACAAACGGTACTTAGCTTATCAAAAGAAGGACGTAGTGATTCTGAGCCACACTGTACCAAAAGTTGAACATCAGTTGTAGGTCTCCGATGGTCACTCCATAAACACACGGCAGTCTACTACAAAATGTGTTGTTCTGTATAGCTGGAAGTGCAGCGCATCTCTGGAACATGGCACCGAATATGAAACACCACTGGAAGGTCTACAGCCAGTCACTCCATGATCACATGGCCACCTATCAAACAACGAGTTGTTCTGCACGTTTGCAAGTGCAGAGAATTTTCGGAACGTGGCACCGAAACATGACGTGAAGGTCTACAGATAGTCACCTTAGCATTCCATGACCACACTGCAGCCAGTCAATACCAGTAGCCGTAAGCTGCCCTCAGGAAGTGGTGGTGGTATTGTTGTGACGCGCAACGGAGGGCGTGGAAGCGAGCGAGGGTATCAGCAGGGGACGAGACGTCACCAAATACCCCTAGCTGGACTCCTTGGCTACACCAAGGGAGTTGAAACTGGAGGTAAGTGAGCTGCCCATCGTAGAGGAGTCGCCTTGATACGAAAATTGATCAAATTCCTGCACACAAAAGTTACTGGTTAAGCCATGGTAATATTCAATAGATACGAAATTTATAGCAAACTGATAGGACTCGTCGAAATTCCACACCTGGCTAATATTTTTTTCTATTTTAAAGTGTAGTAAATTTGCATTAACTGTTTAACGAACTTAGGCTGTGCTGCCATAACTCAATTTAACAAAACATACCCCGTCTAATCTCATGCTCTGCAGCTTAACGAAGTACCAGGTGTAACTCGTCTACCATAATACCCCTCATCCAACCTAACACATTTCAACCATAAAGCCTCACAGGCTAACGCATAGGAGCATAGGTTCACAGTTGTGAAGCTGTAGAAACGAAGTACAGCAGAACGCGCCAGAGAGCAGTAATCGGGCAAATAAGAGGACGGGTGCAATAAAGGCGCATCAAACGGGAAAGGCTCGAAGTAGAGTAGGTAGGAAATAATATGCTTGTGATGAGGCGAGGGCGACGGAACACGCCCTTTTTTTCACCATAAGGGAACTGACACCTTTAGAACTTAGCCCAGTAGTTCCTTCTTCCCTTTACCGTTTGATCGTATTATTATCTTACACAAGTGGGATTCTTATGATTCTGTAAAATTCTTTCGCAATATCAAAATCACTTCAAAGTGTATACGATTTTTCATTACTAAAATCCTTTTCATTTTCCAGATCGAGAATTAAGCCATCGTCAGCCGTCCAGCGCCACGCCCGGCTGAACGGTGGGTCCGCCGAGCCTGCTCCACCCTCAGCCAGCTGGCGCAGCCGCCAGGAAGCCACCCCGCCAGTCGCCAGGCAGTCGGTTACCTCGGAGGCTGCACTGGTTCAGCTCTCCATGCCCACGCCACCATCTGGTCACGACAGGGAGGAGGGAGGAATTCACGGTGTCAAGTTCCCTTATGGTGAGAAAAAGGGCGTGTTCCGTCGCCCTTGGCTCGTCACGAGCATGTTTAGAGCCTACTGGAAGTTCAACTTCCACTAGCCTCTTGCCCCCTGTGGGCGGGTGGCTTCTCACCCACTCGGGCCTGTCTGGGTCAACCAACCGGTGTCTAAGAGTCAGAGACCTTAAANATACAAGAAAGTAGAAGTCTAGCGGGAATAGGTCAGCCACCTCGATCGGCAGCCCACCTCCCGAAACAGAAGGAGAAGTATTGAGAGCCTACCTAACTTTACAAAACTAACCTTCCCAGCAGGAACTGCAGCCAGATGCTACATCCCCTGCGGAGAAGGCACTCGGGACCCTTGGGTGCGCGATGCCCAAACATATTGTGGCAGGGAAAGAGCCCGCCACAATATGCCCCTGAGGGCTAGGAAATAATATGCTTGTGATGAGGCAAGGGCGACTGAACACGCCCTTGTTCTCACCATAAGGGAACTTGACACCGTTAGAACTTAGCCCAGTAGTTCCTTCTGCCCTTTACCGTTTGATCGTATCATTATCTTACACAAGTGGGATTCTTATGATCTGTAAAGTTCTTTCGCAATATCAAAATCATTTCAAAGTGTATAAGATTCGTTACTAAAATCCTTTTCATTTTCCAGATCGAGAATCAAGCCATCGTCAGCCGTCCAGCGCCACGCCCGGCTGAACGGTGGTCCGCCGAGCCAGCGCCACCCTCAGCTAGCTGGCGCAGCCGCCAGGCAGCCACCCCGCCGGCTGGCGGTTACCTCGGAGGCTGCACTGATCCAGCTCTCCATGCCCGCGCCACCATCTGGTCACGACAGGGAGGAGGGAGGAATTCACAGTGTCAAGTTCCCTTATGGTGAGAAAAAGGGCGTGTTCCGTCGCCCTTGGCTCGTCACAAGCATATTTTCTCACCTTCAGGTCACTTGACACCGTTAGGACTTATTATTTTATGGCCCGAACGGGTTAATATATGGATGTGGAAGCGACCAGAGATCAGATTGTAAAGGCAGAGACTAAATGCATCAGACATATCAAGTCCAAGCCTGTTGGAGTATGATGCTAGGTAGGGTAGGTGAAGATAGCGAACAAAGTAGATTTACTTCTCTAGGTTGTCAAGGTACAGATACATTTGGTTAAACGAACAGCTAGGGTCGTGCCCTCCAAAAGAAAGTATAACCAACAATGGCAAACAGTGGAATAACATGAGGTACATAAACGCTACGAACACTTTTGTATTTGAGTGGTAACCCTAATCGACAAGAGCTGCCAGCAAGGTTGAGATTACTTGCGTTTCCACACATGAGGGTTGTAGTACGGCCGATTTAGGTTGCCAATGTAGGGTTGCTTTGGTGTGGGGTTTTGAGGTGCACCTGGGGCGTTTTATCCTGACCGGGCCAGGCGCCGGACGTTGCCAGGTGGTGGATGGTCAGGCCGCGGGTAGACTAGGGGTGCCACGAGGTGGTGCCGTGGTTTTCCCATAGTTTGCTGTCGTAGGTTTGAGTTGATTAGACTCAGACGTGTTGCGGCTGTTATTAGCCCGCGGATAGGGCGCTTTGCGTCTTTCCTTAATGGCTAGTGGAGAGTTCTTGGCGGGCCATAAGGTATTAGGGTGGACGGTAGTTGCAATATGATCGGCTAGTTCGACAGCTTTTTGGGGAATAGATTCCCAACTCGAGAGAAAACTGGAGCTTCTCTGAGGGGCCTAATACCGCGGGGAGGGGGGGAACGTGTTTTCCAGAGTGAAATTACGCAGCTTCCTCCTGTGGTCCACGAAGGCCGAGAGGTGGTGGTGGGCTTGCGCCTGGAAGATTGGTAGGCAGGCCTGTAGTACCTGCGAAGCCAGGGAAGTGTGCTGTAATAGCTCAGATTTTGAGGTATTTTCTCCAGCAGAGGATAGCAGGGTGTGGGTTAGGTGGAGAGTCTCGAACATGGTCAGGGGACGTGGGACGCTAGAAGAGGATGACGGCCCTTGGGAGGACCCGGCGCCGATAGGGGATCCCACTCTTGAGGAGTCCTTGCGAGGGGGCGGTGCTCCTGGTGGCATACCCGCCGAAGCGGGGGAAACCCCCGGGCAAGAGTTGGGAGAGCATTGGTGATAGCCTTGACCCTCGATGTTGGGGGCGGATTTTCCAGATTTGGCCTGACGGAGCCCAGCGAGAAGGCATGGGAGGAGGGAATTTCGGCCATCTCCATCAGGGTTTGCATGGAGCTCCCGTACGCAGGACCCATCCCTTAGTGTCGTTAGTACCTCCAAGCCCTTTTCTCGCGACAGATAATGGTGTCGGGACGGTCGTAGTCTTTGCTTCGCCCGAAGAGGGTACGTTCGACATCGGTATCCCAGAGACGGTCGGGGTCGATGCTCTGGGATCTTTTAGCGAGCTTATGTCTGACAGCTCTGATGTAGCTGAGCCGGTTTGACCATATTTTGATGACCGGGTCTCTCTTGTCGCGCAGGATGCTGGTAGCCAGCTTTACACACGTTGGGCAGGAAGCAGGACAAAACGAGTAGGTCTCCTTGTCCGGGAGGCATAGGTAGTGAATGTAAGTAACATTCGTGGCCTTCAAACTTATCACATAGTTTGCACTCAGGTCATAATTCTCAGTCAATCTGCCCAAATCTGAAAAGGCAGGGAGAGATTGTTGCCTTGTTTCAACTTTCTGTAAAGCGATACAAGCATGAGAACGTTACAGCACTTATGCTATTTGTTTTGAAGATTCCCGGTCGGGATGTTTGCAGTCCGAGCGCCAGGCAAAGACAAAGCAGCGTCGTAACCCGGCCTGCGAGGTAACTACGGAAGGCAGTGTTGCCATCTTATCCGATTGAGGGTGAGTAAATATGTGCACTCCCTAGTGGGAATATCGCACGGTAAACTCACACTAAGGTGCGACCTCTCCGTCGTTGTAGGCATATGAAGAGCACCTCTGCTGCCGTGCAATCGGTCTTAGTTGACTCGGCTCTTAGATCAGAGTGTACTTTCTTAGAGAAAATCCCGCTGATGGGAGGTGCAGGTAGGGGAGTAAGGGGTATTACCACAGGTCTCAGGCAGTCTGGCGCGAGACACCGGACAGATCAGATCTCCCAGCGAAGCCAGGGTGGAGCAAGTGTCCAGGGCAATTTGACTTCCCCTGCTGTCTCAAGAAAACTCTGAGTCAGGTAATGAGCAAGACACCCAACAATTAAGTTATGGTAGATGATACATCCCATACCCTGCAGGCAGAAGTTTTTTTTTCAAATTTCCCCTGCTATGTCAACAGAAACTCTCAGACAGATAATGAGCGAGACGCCCAACAATGAACTTGGGTTAGACCCCATACCCTGCAGGTCGCATTATTTTATTCTTCGTTTCATTTTTTAACTTTGACAGTATGAGCAAGACGCCCAACAATCAAGTTGTGGTAGATCTCACACCCTGCAGGTGGAAGTTTTTTTTTTAACTTCCCCTGCTGTGTCAAGAGACGCTCCCAAACAGGTAATGAGCGAGACGCCCAACAATGAGGTTGGGGTAGATCCCATACCCTGCAGGCAAAATTTTTTTCATTTTTTGTTTTTTCTATCCTATTTTCATCTATTTTTTTTTTAACTCTCGACAGGGTATGAGCAAGACGCTCAGCAATCAAGTTGGGGTAGATCCCATACTCTGCAGGTCGATTATTTAAAATTTTTTTACTCTATTTTATTTTATATTCCAGATATAATAGGTAAAAGGCTTCTTTTTTTTTACAAGCACCAAGACTTGCCGGGAGTAGGTGCCCATGAAGTCGGAGGAGGTAGGTACCAGAGAACCTTCCTCGCCGACTTCACAAGTGGCCATGGAGAGCTAGACCAGGGCAGCCTCCGAGGTAACCGCCAGCCGGCTGCCTGAGGGTGGCGCTGGCTCAGCGGACCACCGATCAACCGGGCGTGGCGCTGGATGATACTGCGTAAGAATTTTATAGATAAGAATCCCACTGTGGAAGATAATGATACGATCAGATGGTAAAGGGCATAAAGAACTACTGAGCTAAGTCCTAACGCTGTCAGGTGACCTGGAGGTGAGAAAATTATTATATTAGTTGTTTAAGCCTCCCTAGACACAACTATGGTGTTCCAAGAGAGGAAAAGGAAGGGACGACATGCAGTATGTCGATAGAAATGTGGAACCCATGCAGGAAAATTAAACAATGCGTATGAGAACAGCAAGTAAGGAAAGAAAAGGAAAAACAGAACAAAGCATTTTAAGTAGGAGTATAAAAAAGGAAGGAAGCAAAGTGGGCACGAAAGACAGACGTCCCGAAGGCCTCATAATGGCTAAGATAACCTACAAAACCCATGAGGCATCTGGTTCACATAACATAGAATGGGCGAACCTAACTCTATGGCCCATCCTACGCCCCCTGAGGGGAGGTGGGAAAGAATTAGTTCATTGGGTTCCCAAAGGTGATGTTAGGATTTCCTGGGGCGCAACTCCTCATTACACAGGGCGAGTGAACCTAACTATCACCCAATAGCCTATCCTTGGCCTCATAAGGGGATAATGTCATGTCATCAATTTAACCCATGTATGCTACTGAATTGTTCAACAATTCGGTTTGACAAGGGAGGTAAGCTCGCACGAATAACACTCGACGGGCGAAAATACGACTCAAGTACATGGTTATCACATAGTAAATGGGTTCTGTTACTACAATACAAAGGGGTTAACCTGATAGAAGAAGCGTGGCACTTACAATAAAAGGCTCATCCTGTTCATGGATGACAATTAAACTGTTCTGGGAGTTGGGAGGGGTGATGTGCACAGGGGTGGTGAACTCGGGGTCGTAGTTGTGCGTGTCCGTGGAACTCCTGACTTCCGGTACGAACGGAGGAGGAATCTGCAGAGGAGAGGAAACAAACACCAAGTAAGCAAAATAGAGCAAGAGTACTAGCACTTTTGCTAACAATGTGGATCACACATGCACAGCTAACTAACACCTAGTGCGGCCCAATGTCTTCAGAGGTCGAAGGGCATGCTGTCAAGTGGTAAAATCCGGTACATAGTGACCACGTATCATCGAAAAACTATTTAATTCTTGATACTGGAGAAAATTGTGTAGCTCTTTTTAGATACGCATTGCTATGAGATTTTATAAAAGAAAAGAATAGCAAATCGAAACCAATAGAGGAGAAACAGGAAAAAGGATCTTCACTTGAGTATGAATGTGGAAGGAAGTACAAGGAAGAAGACATCCCGCAGTCCTAGCTAAGCCTAAGGTAACCCATAGGGGCCTCTTTGGGCGGTGCTCATCATGACAGAGGGTGGGCGAACAGAACTGTATTATGACTTCTGCCCCCTGAGAGGTTCCAGCAATAAAATAGCACAGTGCAAGGCATTATGTCAAGAGCTCCCGATGGAACAATGACGAAAGGGCCATGGAAAACAAATTCGCAAGCTCTGCCTAAATTATGCTTTCAGTAGCTAGCAATATCACACGACTCTGCATCACTGGATGTCACACTTCCGGTATGATCATAAGGCTGAACTGTTCTGTGGGGCATTACCTTTTTATTCAAAACATGATCCCAGTTAATATTATTATAGAAAGCGTGCTCCTGTACTTCCAAGGCATCACGGACGCCGCCACCAAGCCGCTGGTGAGGGTTCTTGACAAGTAAACTCTTGAGCAGGTCGCGAGCTTCCGGTGTTATGGTGCGAGGGAACCGAGCCTGTAAATGGTGTGAATTATTACATCTAAACTCTTTATTACTATTATAGCCCCAAGTCCCGTGAGGTGGGTGGCTGACTACCACCGACTGCCAAATTCTTGAAGCATATGAGGAAGCGGAGAAGACTTTATAAAATCTACCAACTACCGTGACACAAGAGCTACGGCCAGATAAACGAGCCCCGCAGTAAGGTGCACGAGACCCAAATACATTCTGACAGGGTTTAGGGCCGCCGGAACATCTTCTTGACAAGGTACAGCACTAATGTTTACATATTTCCCATACACAACTGTGGTAAGGTTACAGCTCATCTGGTGGTTTGAACGGATGAACAGCATAGTCAGGACAACCCCATACCACCTCGTTAAGGTTACAGACACTCTATTCCTGCTAGGGCACCAGCCTCCAGGAACACGAGAACTACATCGATGCAAATTCAGAACTTACGCACAAGCATGTTCCTACATTGGATCAACAAGCATGGTTATTGGTATGGGAAGGAGGGTTACTAGCGCTGCGAGCAATACACCCGCCTTGCGTCGAATTCTCCATGATTTTTATCTCCGCTTTTCTGCTGGAAGGTGTCAGGTTATATGCGAACTCAGATGAGTTCTAAAGTCTGAAGTGGTCACTGCGCTACTGACAAGAAACAAGGCGCAAAGCATCTCCAAGCTCAAAGGTCCGGCTGAACGATTTCGCTGAGCCACGACGCAGAGGTCCAAGAAACTAAAAACGAAACGAGAACAAGACAGAAGAAAGATAACACCCGTACGGAGGGTCCCTTATGAGGCCTCCTCGCACGGGAGCAGATAGGAATTTCACGGGATGGGTCGCTTACCACCATTTAAGCCTCCCTAAATAAGTACTAAGCTCTTCAAAGAGGGGAAAAGGAAGGGACATATAGTATGTCGACAGAAAAACGGGGATTCCATGCATGAAGGTGTTCCCACACAGGATCAACGCGCATGGGAACAGCAAGTCGGGAAAGAAGAACAGACAATATTAAGATCAGTAGGAGTATGAAAGTGAAAGGAAGAGAGATGAGAGTTATGTTGGAGCACTTGATATAGCATAATGAAGCACTTGGGTTTGAATTTAGAAATAGTTATATTCTTTAATGCGGAAAGTAGTCTAAGATACAGCGTTGCAAACAATTCGGTAAGAACAAGGGAACTTCTCAAAGTGTTGCATCAGTCTTCTTGTAAAGGCCCAATGGCGGCATTAGGCGGGACCAAGGGAGATTGAAAACAAACGAGCAATAAGCGTTGCAGTTAAGCACCGTCCAATAGTGGCATTGGACTAAACAATCGTAGAATTAGGGACGAAAGCGAACGTCTAGAATGAAATCAGTGAGGGTCATCATTCCTATGGATTAAAATCAGTATTGGCTACATGAAGCAGACTGCCAACACACATGCGTACCTCTTCATATACAATTAATTGGAAAAGCTTCTCGTGGTCAGTATCAAAGAAAGGCAGCCGACCGACCATCATCTCGTAAAGGCACACGCCATAACCCCACCAGTCCACAGTGCGGCCATAGTCATTCTCTTCCAGCACCTGCACAATGGAGAGAAATGGAGACCATCAATNTATTGGTATTGGAAGGAGGGTTTACTAGCGCTGCGAGCAATACACCCGCCTTGCGTCGAATTCTCCATGATTTTTATCTCCGCTTTTCTGCTGGAAGGTGTCAGGTTATATGCGAACTCAGATGAGTTCTAAAGTCTGAAGTGGTCAGTGCGCTACTGACAGGAAACGAGGCGCAAAGCATCTCCAAGCTCAAAGGTCCGGCTGAACGCTTTCGCTCAGCCACGACGCACAGGGCCAAGAAACTAAAAAAACGAAACGAGAACAAGACAGATGAAAGATAACACCCGTACGGAGGGTCCCTTATGAGGCCTCCTCGCACGGGAGCAGATAGGAATTTCACGGGATGGGTCGCTTACCACCATTTAAACCTCCCTAAATAAGTACTAAGCTCTTCAAAGAGAGGAAAAGGAAGGAACATAGAGTATGTCGACAGAAAAACGAGGATTCCATGCACGAAGGTGTTCCCACACAGGATCAACGCGCATGGGAACAGCAAGTCGATAAAGAAGAAGAACAGACAACATTAAGATCAGTAGGAGTATGAAAGTGAAAGGAAATCAGATGAGAGTTATGTTGGAGCACTTGATATAGCATAATGAAGCACTTGGGTTTGAATTTAGAATTAGCTATGTACGGTGCACTCTCAAAGAAACTATTGTTTGCGCTGGAGCTCGGAGCAGATCAAAAAAGGGGAGGAAAGTGGGCATCAGCAGGGTAAATACGATATGAGTGTGATTCAGCCAAAGTCGGTAATGAATGAGGCATAGTATTTACAAGCAGTTTCCAACAACGTAACTCATATTGACCGTGGGTGTATCAGTAACGAATATAAAAGCTTATCCAAGCAAAGTAACAACTGATATAAAGCGATACGAGCTTTTGTTCAACATACTTCGGCGTAAGAAGGTACCTACGCTTTTCTTATGTCTACTGCAAGCTACTTATTCCCCATTTAATATCTATCCATTAGTTATATTCTTTAATGTGGAAAGTAGTCAAAGATACAGCTTTGCAAACAATTCGGTAAGAACAACTGAACTTCTCAAAGTGTTGCATCAGTCTTCCCGTAAAGGCCCAATAGCTGCATCAAGCGGGACCAAGGGAGACTGAAAACAAACGAGCAATAAGCGTTGCATTCAAGCACCGTCTGATGGTGGGAGTGGACTAGACAATCGTAGAATTACGGACGAAAGCAAACGTCTAGAATGAAATCAGTGAGGGTCACCATTCCTATGGATTAATATCAGCATTGGCTACATGAAGGAGACTGCCAACACACATGCGTACCTCTTCATATACAATTAATTGAAAAAGCTTCTCGTGATCAGTATCAAAGAAAGGCAGCCGACCGACCATCATCTCGTAAAGGCACACGCCATAACCCCACCAGTCCACAGTGCGGCCATAGTCATTCTCTTCCAGCACCTGCACAATGGAGAGAAATGGAGACTATCAATAGTGAGGAGCAGAGAAAACTGCAGAGTCGTTACTTTACAGTGCACTAGCGAGCCCATAGTCATACGGCCAGCTGGCACGACACATCGGATGATCCCTCGATGGCGTCACTACAACAGTGAACACACAACACTCGCAAGTAATGGTATACAAGGGTGGCGGCCGACTCCAGCCATTTCTGGGTGCAAATTGTCGTACACGCGCGAGTTGGAGGTAGAACATACTTTCCATTTCGTCCACGTAGGTTGTCGAATTTTGTTAATTAAGGAGTTGAGTCAGGATAGCAGAAGTTAAATATTCCCAGATCTCAGGAGTCGAAGTTAGACCTTCTAACTCGCTGCTCAGCCAAAGAGATGGTTGCGGGTATCGACTGATGTCAGTAAGGAGGCCACTAGTGAGGATTCCCACCCAACGAAGAGTACGTCGATGGCCTCAACAAACCTTTGGCAATGATTGTTTTTACGTGATCAGTTCGACCATCGTATCCGCCAGGGCCATCCGTACACCGGTGCTAGCAGGCCACGTGGTACAAGGATAGTAAGGAGGTTTGCTAGCGCAGCGATTCTAGGCCACATCGCGCCGAAGGTCAAAGATATTGTTTTAGCATTTCTACCGGAAGGTCGTGAGTGACGGCGAACTCACATATGCGCGTTCTGTGTCTCAAATTTATAAAGTGCGTGCATCTCCAACCCTACACGGCTCGGCTGAACGAATTCGCTCAGCTGTGCGGCACCGGGCAAGAGACGAAAATAGAAAAGAGAAGAGAAGACAGAAGAAGTTAGCTGCCGTGCGGACGGTCTATTACGTGGCTCTCCGCACGGGCGAAGGTAGGAGTCCCGCGGAATAGGGTTGACCACCTGGCGGAAAAGAAGGGGAAATATAGGGAGCTTAACTAACCTAATAAACTATCATTCTCAGCACGAACTGCGGCCAGCGGCAACATCCCCTGCGGAGAAGGCACTCGGGACAGCCCTTGGGTTCATGAGGCTCATATATATTGTGGCAGGGAAAGGGCCCGCCGGAACACCCGAAGGCTAGCAGGCCACGAGGCGCGAGTACGATGAGACACTTCTCTGTCGTATAGTATAAGTTGGAGCAGTGCATTATTGCTGGGGGAGAAATTAAGAGCCCAAACAAGAAAGATAAGGAGACAGAAGGAAGAAACACTCGTGCTAAGGGTCCCTTCCGGGGCCCTCTACACAGGAGCAGGCAGGAACACCACGGGATGGGTAGCTTACCACCGTTCGGCGATCCACCTCGCGGAGGAGAAGGTATAGAGAACCTAAATAACCACACAATCAAAACTCGTCATTGTGGTAGCTATAGAAATTTACTATAAATGTTCACAGCCTGCGAAGAGAAACTGACGAGATGTACAACTTTTGGCACTTTGCACTATATAGCTGTTACAACAATGATGTCACAGCGCAACCCCACCTGCGCTCCACCAACTCTGCCAATTTTTGTTAGGCTTATCCGAAAGTGTTCTTATACTCTGGTCTCGCTTTCTATTCAAAACCTATTGTGCACTACATAGTTTGATTTAATACGAAGGTACCGTATTTAATACGAGTTCAATACTATAGCCTTTGCTTATTCAGACACCAATAGCTATATTATAGGCGCTATACAAGTTACCAGCGCTGTTAAGTGAAACTTGAATATCAATCTTATCTGGAACAGGCCGAGCTCCATTTCTACAAACGCTTCATCCCCACAGGAACACAATAGGACAAAGAACCATTATAGCAACGTAACACAGTCTGTTACGAAAAAGTCAACCAGAATCTCATAGCGTGGTCTATGTACGACATTTCAAATACCGTAGCGTGTTTCCTGCAACAGGGGTAATGATGCGGCAGCAACACCAGTTGCATTCCGTACCAGAAAACATGGCAGCCATGACAAAGCTATGGCTGTTGAAATATTCACCATACAATGCTGACTACCTTCAGCAGCGCCAACTGTGACACGCTAGACAGCAGCGGCGCTGCAGTAACGAGCAACCCACCTCAGGAGCGAGGTACTCTGGCGTGCCGCAGAAGGTCCGTGTTGTGTTGCCATACGACATGTTCTCCTTGCACAGGCCGAAGTCAGCAACCTTAATGTGACCTTCTGCATCTAGCAATAAATTTTCCAACTGCAACAAAAAATAGCCAGATTACCTCTTCTAACTTTACGGAAAGATTTCAAATAATAGCTAGAGCTACATGGTGAGAGCACATACCTCCACCAAGCAATGCAGCTAGGCTATAAAATAAAGATAAGAATTATATAGACAGATCGACAAACAAACGGGCTGGCGGATTTTCACAAAAACTTAATCAGCTCCTTGTGACATTGCTAACAGTTCCTGCAACTTTAATGAAGGTCCGTCCATAATATTTCGAATAATGTTGGTAATAGACGGATGAAAGAAATAGAAAACTTCCAACAAAAACAGTACCTAACATCATGGTTTACACATTACTACTTGCATAAAACTGCGACCTAAAAAAAAGTAGCAGGCAGAATTATTATTATTATATTATGGGTTTTCCCTCCGTATTAGATACAAAGACAATATAACAGCGATCTAACTTTGTATGATATTCAGTAGTTTAGAAGTTGAGTCGAACTCAAATGAGATCTATTAGAACAATCTTGGCCAGGGGTACCATGTCTGGCAGGAAATAAGGCGCGAGCATCTCAACTCCACACGGCTCGGTCGAACGAAAAAGCTCAGCCTTGCGGCGCGGAGAAGGAGACGGAAAGTGAAAAGAGAAGAAGACAGAAGAAAGCGAACACTCGAGCGGGGGGTTCCCTTACGTGGCCCCCCATACGGGAGCAGATAGGAGTCCCATGGCATGGGTCGCTGACCACCATTCGACGGCCCATCTCGCGGAACAGAAGGGGAAATAAGGAGAACCTTACCTACCAAACTTTACAAAACTAACCTCGTCAGCAGGAACTGCGGCAACATCTCCTGCGGAAAAGGCACTGGGGTCCCTTGGGTGCGTGAGGCCTAAATCGAATAATGACAAGAGAATCAAGAAAAGTACACTTAGAACGGAAATAATAGCTTTAGCACAAAATTAACCATATCTCATTTTCGCGAGATCAAATTTTAATGAAACTTGACATCTTATGGCAACACTGTTGAGTTTATTGACATTTTGCTGTGTCTCTTGATTGACAACTTTTTGGCTTGCTGGCCGTGCTTAGCTTGGCGGCTTGTTCGTTTGGGTGGGATAGATGGGTGTTGCTTTTGTGGGGATTTATGTGGTTCAACCCCTGCTGCTTGCCTTGCAATTGATGTTGTGTTTTCCCTTTAAGGAGTTTCCTAACTGACTTTGCCTCCTCGGTGGAAACTACCCCTGATATCCCCACATAGCTAATGATGCTAGGCCCTCAGTTGTGGTGGTGCTTGCCTGGTGCCACATGTTGTATAAATGTGGGTGGTCTTGCTCTCTGTAGTTGGGTTCTTGAGGGTCCTGTGGTGGTGCTGTGCAGGGGAGTTGCTAATTATGCTTGGCTCTCAGTCTTGGTGGTGCTTACTCCGTGTCACATGCCCTCACTGTTTTTGCTGTTCCTGGGAGACCATTCATGTGACTGTGTGTTGCCTGTAGGTGGCGTCCCGATGGCCAACTGCGCACTTCTCCGGCTCGTTAGTGTCGCGTACGTTCTCTTGCTGGTGCCGGCGCGCGGGCAAGTAAATTAATTTTTACAGCTGCTGAGCTGCCCGAAGTGCCTCAAACCACAAGAAATGACATCCTTCGCTGCATTGCTTGTGTCAAATCCCCTCAGAAATTGAATATTCTGAAACCAATACATAAAATTTTGAGGACGAAATGGGCAGAGAAATATATGAAGATCAAGATGAATCATGTTCCTTTCACCGATTAAACCCGGGCAACTCTCGATGGACCTGATGGGTGGAGTAAGGGTTGGGAGCTACCTGGAGGTGAGTGTCATCAACGCAGATGAGAGTACCTGACAGCGTAAAAATTACATCTGCAATATAGTGTGACATGTTAAAGGACGCCTTGGTCCCATGCCTGCCTGACACACCCCTTTCGTTGCTTTGAAATTTGGTTTTCATGAAAGCACTCTCACTCTGCCCGTACAGCCACAGCATTTCTGGACTAACTTTGGGGTTCTATAGAGAGAAACTGACGGTTTGGCCACCGTGCTCACCATATCTAAACAAAATTGAAAACTTCTGGGCCTACTGAAAAGGGAAATTTACGCGGACGGAAGACAATACAACTCAAAACCTGTCTTGTGGGATGCTGTTGCTGCAGCAGCAAGGGCAGTTCCACCTTCTGCAATAAAGAAACTAAGTGGCAGCAAGGATTCAAGGATTATTGAAGTTAGTAAACGTTATGGAGGTCATGTTGGCACGACTTTTTTCAGTCATTGTAAACTTTTGATTCATGATTTCCTGTGTAATACATATTTTCTCACCTCCAGGTCATTTGACACCGTTAGGACTTAGGCAAAGGGAAGCTATCTGTCATTACTCTTGATAGACTTCACAAGTGAAAATCCTTACAATAGCTATATGTCAGTAAGATCAGTCTTAAGAAGCGTTGCATTTCAGTGTAGGATGCTGAATGCTAGTCTCCCTTCTTGAAACGTTTTCCAGGTCGTTCGCCGTGGAATCAGGTGGCGGTATCCGCTGCTTGAGCCAGCAGAGCGAGCAGTCACAAGGTCCCGGTGTCAGCCAAGTGGCTCTCCGCCACCCAGCCAGTCTGAGCCTACCCGAGGCAGCACTGGTATGCATCTCAATGCCCACTTGTGAAGTCGGCGAGGTAGGACCTCTGGTGCCTACCTCCTCCGACTTTATGGACACCTTTTCACGGTGAGCTAACTAGCTCGTAGAAAATGAAATAAAATAAGAACATACGAAACAAAAAAAATTAAAAAAAAAAACAGGACTTCTACCTGCAGGGCACAAGGGAACACATTCAACTTTACAAGTTGGTGCCCTCTCCCACTGCCTATCTTGAAGACCAAGATTGCAGGTGAAGTTCGAAAAAAAAGAGACACTCTGCCAGTAGGGTATGGGACCACACTCAACTCTAGGAGCTGATGTCCTAGCCCACATCCTATATGAGAGGCAAAGGTTCCGGGACTTGGCATAGCGGCCAAGTACCATAACACCGCTCTCAAGACAGCAGGGGAAGTTTATAATAAAATAAAATTTATCAGAGGTGGCAGCGCATGGGGTGGGTCCACAACCTCACCCCTCAGCAGTCAGTCAATGACTGCGCCACCCCGCGGCCATTGACCTCCGACTACACCTGGGGTCGTTAGAAGTAAAATCCTAGATGGGTAACGTTTACCACAAACAGCCCCCTCGAGCGCTCTAAACCTGAGCCCCACTTGCTTGAGTTCTTGGAGCCCTCCGCCCTATTTCTGACGGCGTTGTATCTTTGCTAAGCGCAACTCATGACGAGCAAGCACAAAGGCAGGTCTCAGCCTCGGCGTTCCCACACCACTCGTTACTCTTCTGGTGTGTCTCGAACCTCTAACGTCCAGTACCTCCAGAGCCATCACAACCTACTCCATTCACTTTGGCTTACCCCGCAA